>PVKE010016021.1:0-32592 GCA_004027555.1 Craseonycteris thonglongyai
TTTTTTTTTTTTTTAAATACATTTTTATTTATTTGTTTTTATTTTTGACAGAGGGAGAGATACAGAGACAGAGACAGAGAGAGAACTGAACTGGGGGAGCTCCCAGTTCAGCATATGGTTCCGCATGGGCTGGGGCCGGGATTCGATCCCTGGTCCCTGGCGCTGCAAAGTGAGCGCTTAACCCACTGAGCCATCCCGGCTTCCCCAGTAATTTTTTTTGAACTTCTTTTTTTCAAAGCTTTGCTATAGATTAGAGTTGTCCAAACTTTTGGCTTCTCTGGGCCACACTGGAAGAAAAAAAATTGTCTTAGGCCATACACACTAACAGTAACAATAGCTGAGGAGCTAAAAAGAAAATTGCAAAAAAAAAGAAAATATATATATCACATAATGTTTTAAGAAAGTTTATGAATTTGTGTTGGGCTGTGTTCAAAGCCATCCTGGGCCACATTTGGCCCATGAGCCACAAGCTTACTATAGATTACATTAACTTTGGACAAACTTACTATAGATAATATTAACTTTGTGATGGTCAGTTTTTTGTATCAATTTGGTTAGCCTATAGTCTCCAATTACTTAATCAAACACTAAACTGAATGTTGCTGTAAAGTTGTTCTGTAAACTTGATTAAAATCCATAATTGGGATGCTGGGATAGTTCAGCAGGTTGAGTGCTCGCCTTGCAATCTTGAGGTCTGGGGATCAAATCCCAGCCCAATATGCAGAACTGTGGTGAGCTGGTAACCACTTGAGTGGCGGTGAAGTTACTTCCCTCCCATGCAGGAGGCCCCGAGTTTGGTTCCTGCCCCAAATTGCCCCACATCCACCTGTGTGGAATGAAACCATGTTGCAACTAACTACATACAACTATGGAGACTACTCTGGGCCCTTCCGCCTTCTATCTTTCTCTTTTACCTTTTCTCTAACAATAAAATAAATCTTAAAATCCATAATCACTTGACTTTAACTAAGGATATTATAATAAATATTTATTGAATGATTACTCTAGGTTATCTTGGATAAGCCTGATTTCAATCAATTGAATATTCTTAAGAGCAGAATTGAAGCTTTCCTCAGACAGTATATAAATCCTATCTGTAGACAGCAATTTCAGCTCATACCCATAAGTTCCAGGCAACTTTTTCTGATGTCTTGCCCTATGGACTTCAGATATACCTTGTCAGTCCCCACCATCACCCAAGTCAATTCCTTACAATTAATCTCTCAATATATATCTTCTCTTTATGATTCCCCATTTGAACCCTCAAGGATACAACCTTCATAAAATTAGTTTCAGAGTAACTTTTTTTCTATACTCAGAAATAACTTACAATGGGAATGTTTTATTAAGTAAAAGTTGGTAGAACTTGACTTTAAACTTGCATGGGTCTTGCAAATTTTACATATCTGATGCGATTAACATCCAAAATATGTAAAGAACTATAAGTCAACAATAAAAAACCAAGCAACTCACACACATATACACAAAGAAAAAACAATGAAAAATGGGTCAAGACTTGAATACACTTTTCTCCAAAGAAGATACACAAATGACTGATGAGCACATGAAAAGATGATCAGCATTATAACTAGTAATCAAGGAAATGCAAATAAAAAAAGACAGAGAAGTAAAGAAGAAAGGAAGGGAAGGGAAGGGAAGGGAAGGGAAAGGAAGAAGGAAGGAAGGAAGGAAGAGAGGGAGGAAGAAACCATAAAATAACAGATACTGGCAAGGACATAGAGAAATTGGAATCCTTGTGTGCTGTTAGTGTGAATATAAAATGGTGTAGCTACTGTGGAAAACAGTATGACGATTTCTCAAAAGATTAAAGAGATTAAAAAGATTAAAGATTTTTTTTTGAGAGTGAAAAAGTATGCATAGGTTTTTGTTTTCTTTTAGAGATAGTAAATCCATGCTTCCAAAATTAACCTCTTGATAAGAGAGCTCTTCTCTTTCTCTTTCATTCTCCTCTCAAACAATAAAATCAATCTTTATAAAAGGAAAATAAAATGTTTTAATTATTGCCTATATTTTTTCTTGAAAAGGCAGGGAAATATATACATTATATTTTAGAAAAAAAACTATCCATGAAAAAAGTAAAAGTTTTAGCTTCTGATACTTACATTTTTTTAACTCTTACATACCTATTACATAATTGTTTCTTCAGCCCGATTTTTCTTTTAAGTGCATCAGATGTGACAGTTTCACCAAATAGGATACTACTGACAATAATTGTTTTTCTAAAGAAAAGTGCATTGAGCGTAAATTATACAATAGCAAGTTACAATTCATCTGTTTTAGGGCTTCTCGGTTGTCCAACACGTAATTGTGCTCTCAAGCTAACGCAAGTCTCTTGATTTCATGCCGAATAGTGGGTGGTTTATTAGAGGCTCCCATGGAAAGCTTGAGGCTTCTTCTTATCTTGAGCAGGGATAAGATGACATGAGGTCTGAACCACAAATTCCACTGGGGCTAAGGTGGAACTTTCAGTATAGCCAACCAAGAAGCTCAAGGCTTTGGCTTATGTTTGTAGGGCTTCCTGCTTTGAAATATCCCTTATTTTTTGGTTCTTTTCTGTCCACTGAACTTTCTGTGTGTAATGTCAGATAAAATTTGTAGATATCCTCATGCTGAGTTGTTCATCTCCTATCCTCTTAGAAGGTCAGGCAGAAAGCCAAATGTGGATCAAAGGAAAGGAAGAAAAGGTAAGGTGGTGAAGCCCTGTGCTTAGCCCAGAAAGAGTACTGGCCCTGTTCACTCATGGCTTTTTCTAAGCTCACTGCTTATGGGAGCTTCTTCCATGGTTTTGCCTGTGTTTGTATCCTTCAGGGACCTTTGGGTAGCATTGTTTTGGCTGATGGTCTCCTTCCTGGACCTGACACTCATATTATTTCTTATTTCTAAAGCGATAATATTGTGGTTTTTGCATGGGCTATTCTGGAAAGAAAACAAAAGTTAATCTTTGCAAAGATAGTTTTTAGTTTGTTTCTTTGCCTGTTAATTCATATACAAGTTCCTTCACTGATATGTCCCAGGATTTTTCAATACTAGTGGTATAACTAGTTACTGGGTATGAGACCTAAGAAATGTAGCTCAGAATTCTAGAGGAATTTGAAATAGTCATGCCTGCCATTCACACAAGCAAGCAGTTTTTTTTCTCTCTCTCTCTGTGTGTGTGTGTGTGTGTGTGTGTGTGTGTGTGTAGAAGAGAAGGTTTCAGGACAAGTTTAAAAGAGAAGCAGAAACTTGTTTAAAGGCATAGTTAAAGATTTAGTAAGCAGAAAGAACAAGTATGTGACGAAAACATCTCAGTACTCTTTTGGTAATAAGTCTACTCACAAGCATATATAAAAGCAAAAGACTTGAATAATACTTGTCAAAAGTTGAGTGTGGCAGGGGCACTAATGACATGACCAGCAGCTTTGGTGTTAGCAAGGCCTGGGTGGGAATGTTGGCCCCATTTCTGCATTAGTAAACATATGCCTACCTGGACTAATTGTGGCACTTAAGTGACAGTTGTTTGTTGGTTCTTGTTAAGATGTAACAAAACAATATTTTAAAGATTTTTTTTTTTTCTGACAGAGACAGAGAGAGACAGAGAGAAGGGGGTGGGCCCAGAGCAATCTCTATAGTCGTGTTGTCAGTTTTCAGCGTGGTTTTGTTCCACACAGGTGGGCGGGAGCCACACAGGGCGGGAGCTGGGCTGGGGGCCTCCCGCGTGGGAAGTTCACCCCAGTTCAGCATATAGGTCTGCACGGCTGGGGCCGGGATTTGATCCTCATTCCCTGGGGATGCAAAGTGAGCACTTAACCCCCTGAGCTATCCCAGATTCCCCAACAAAACAATGTTAATATTATGTGAATTTGATACTTATGAAAAAGTACCAAATTTACCTAATATTAATATTGTTTTTTTACATCTTAAGAAGCAAATCCCATGAAAGCGTGAGGTAACTGTTATAGCATGGTAAATATATCATCTAAAAGTAAAACAAATATTAGTCATTGATATGCATTCTTATTGAAAGGAAAAGCAATCAAGAGGGATTGTTTAGAATATACAGTTAAAAAGGGGTTATTTTCAAATAGAATTATATTATTTGGTTTTTTTAATTCTTCCTCCCTTTGTCCCTCTCTCCCTTTTCTCCTTCCTTCCTCTTTTTCTCCCTCCCTCCCTCCCTTCCTTTCTTTTTTCTTCCTTGCTTTTTCTTTTCTGCTTCTGCTTCCTCTTCTTCTTCACCTCCTCCTCTTCTCCTTCTCCTCTTCTTTCTTCTTTTTTCTCCTCCTCCTGTTTCTTTTTCTTCTCTCTCTCTCTCCCTCTCTCCCCTCAAAGCTATTTAGATATTCTTTAGTTTTTTGTGCTACTGCAGAGTTACTGTAATCCCATGATCTGACAGTCCTCAAAAGAGACATGACTTCAAATGAATTTAGAAAATAGTAGATATAATTTACACAAAGTATTGGAGAGAAGATATGAGTATCTATCAGCTTCTGAACCTAATTCTTGATGCAGTGTTGGAATCCATAATCACAATGTGTACAAATGGGTGCTAGGCACTGTACTAGACTATTTATATACATCATTTCATTAATTCTCTCAATAACACCACAAGAGTGAGTTTCTCATTCTGCAAATGAAAAACTGAAATTCTAAGTTATCTGTTAAACATTTTAGTTAGAAAATAATAATGCTCTGCATGATGCCATGTCTCCTTGACTGGCTAAAGTCAATATTCTTCTTCTTACATAAGATTTTCTCTTCTGCTCTCCTTCCTATCCTACCATTTACATTGCTCACCCAGCTCGTCACCTCAGTTCCCTACTGTAGGGATTTCCTGTGCTCTTTGCCGTGCTAAGGACTATTCACTTCTCTGATTCATGGTGCACTTGAATGATTCTGGTGTACTTGCCTTAATATCACACCTCGCACTGCCCACACACCTCTAACTCTGTCCCGTATCCTCCAGTGTCCCCTGCTCTCTGCTCAGAGCAAGTCATTTGTACCAACTCAACAAGTTTTATTGCTATGAGGAGAAATTGAGGGCTGGTGAATGATGGTCTCTTTGAAGGAGATTTTGAGGATTATTTAATCCTTAGTTTCTGATCTGGAGCTTTAGAAGTTAAAATATGTTTTCTTCTTAAAGAGTTGAAATTTGGCTGTAAAAACATGTTTAGTTTCTAAGACTGTTAATATTGTCAATATTGTAAAGGGCTGAAATAGTTTGCTGGAATATGTTTTAATTACTTAAATAGTTGCAGTGCTTTCAAAGACACAAAAGGAGTCATATATATAATAAAGGTAATACAAATGAAAATTACTTTCTACTTCAGTGTGGCTATAACATTATATAACATTACCTTAAAGGCTTAAACCAATATTGCTTTTCTATTTACTATGTCAATAGCTGTTATTTTTACTCCCTCCATTTTCTTTCTCTCTTTCTCTCTCTCTCTCTCTCACGCTCTCTTTTTAAAGATTTATTTTACTTTTTGAGAGAATGAAAAAAAGAGAGAGAAAGAGAGAGAGAAAGAAGTGGGGAGGACCCAGAGCAATCTCCATAGTTGGACATCATTATTTGAAATATGGTTTCATTCTGTGAGGGTGGGGCCATATGGAGCAAAAAATTAACCTGGGGGCCTCACGCACTGGGAGGCAAAAACCTTTACCACCATCCTCATGATTACCAGTTGCATTGCAGTTCAGCACATGGCCTGCTCAGACTGGGGCCAGGGTTTGATCCCGAGACCTTGCAGTTGCAAAGCAAGTGCTCACTCTGCTGAGCTATCCTGACATCCCTATTTTCTTCTTTACATAGTACTTTCTTGAGGACAAAAAGCCAGAGTCCACTTTTAAAATCATCAATATGATTTTCTTACCCTCCTGCTTAAAATCCTCTTATAACATTTCATTGTTCTTAGGATATGATATGATATGATAGCTTTTGTCCTGGCTATTTAAGAGGCCATGAATGATCTAATTTCTGTCAACCTCTTCAACCATGGTCTGAAGCATTGTCCATAATTCCTAGATTCTGAGTATGTGTGTGTGTGTATTTTATTATCTTAATGTATAAGCTAAACAGTATTTTTATTTTTTTCCTATTTATACTCAGAAATATGAGGCCTTATTGCTTATGTGATTTTCTTAAGGTCTTTAGTTAGTATATGACAAATTTAGAATATAAACCAAGTTTTATGCTCTATATTCTTAAGAGCAGTGATAAATATTCATTGACTCATTTCTATTTGTTAATTTCAAGGCTTTTACCTAAATCAGTAAGATACGTTTTTTGACCTCAAAATGTTTTGAATCTAGAAGAGATACAATGAACTCTAAGATATAAAGTAGAATAAAATTAAGGCTTCAATCTGGGAAAAAAAGAAAAACTATGGAAGTATAATTGAGGGGCTTATTTTGACATAAATAATTGAGGACAGCAAAAAGTAAGATTTTTTGTTTTTGTTTTTGTTTTTTTCAATTTAACTTGTGCACCATATTATATAAATGATGTAAGGTAAAGTATAATACATGAGTAGAGTACACACTTTAAGATAACATAAATTAAACTTGGGGTAAGCAAATAATTTAAAATATGAGTTGGAAATACAAAACAAAAGGAGAAATAATATGAAAGCATGCATATAATAATGATGATATCTTCCATGAGTGTGTCACACATTGGCTTTAACTTTTCTAGTAGCAAACTTATAAAGGGAAAATGAATCAGTTAAATGGTTCCTAGTGTCCACAAGATATGACAGATCTCTATTGTTCATGAGAAGTCATATTCTTTTTGTTTTGTTGTTGTTTGTTCTTTAAAAAGTATTCCAAGTGCTCTGTCTTATTTTTATTCTTTCTAATTAAAATGTAGTTGACACACAGTATTATATTAGTTTCAGGTGTACAGCATAGTGACTCAACATTTATATACCTAACAAAGTGATCATCATGATAAATATAGTAACCATCCATCACTTCACAAAGTTATTATGATATTACTGAATATATTCCTTTTGCTGTACACTACATCCCAATGAATTATTTATTGTATAACTAGAAGTTTGTACCTCTTAAGTGTCACTGCTTTTGAAATTAAGAATTAGAAATAATTACTCCTGGAAGTTTACCAAGAAGAAGAAATTGTGATACATGTTCTATGTCCTTGAAAACACCTTCATGGTTAGTGAAAGAACCATCGAAAGCATAAATTTGACAGTGTTATTTATTTTAAAAACAAATAGGCTGATGGTGACATATCAAAACCTGGATGGTGACATGTCACAGGCAGTTAGTTCTGCAGAAGGTTTGTTCAGTTGAGTTCAGATTCCTAGTTCTCAGCCGACCTAGATTAATCTAAGAGTGAATTTTAAGAAAAGCTGGAAGATCATAAAGATTGCCTCATGAAAGTGGCATTTGAGACTCTATTAAAGAGATTGCAGGAATAATATGAGCAAAGGTGATGAAAAAGATTCTTGGAGGAAAGGTAAATAGTGCAGTGTGGTGAGAGCGGTGGTGCTCAGCACAGACTATATGTTAGACCAAATGGGAAACTCCACTCCTAAAGGTTCCAATTTTATCAGTCTGGGTTGGGTCCTGGACATAATTTTTAAAAGCTCTCCTGGTGATTCTAAAATGCAGCCAGTACTGGGAACACTGAACTAACAATTTGTTCCTCAAGATTGGATCATGGACTGGTACAAGCTGTCTCATCTGGCCTTCTAAGCTACCGAGCCATGAAAGGTAAGTTGGGCCAGGTGTGGAAGTTGTTGACATAGTTCCTAAGAAATTAGCTCCTCAAGGCTCCTTGTCAAGGACAGGGATGGGCCATTTAGCCTAGTATCACAGCCTAATGCTTTTGTTAATTGCACTTATAAATTTTAATGTTTGCTCCTTAGTGCTGGTTTATTACCTCAGAAGACTTGGTTTTTTAATAACAAACATTTAAAAAAAAATTTTTTTTAGGGTATGGCAAATTGTCCTTTTAAAATGTATAATTTCACCTCTATTGTCACCTTCAAAGGAACAAATGCTGCTATGAGCCTTGCTATTTGTTTATCCTGGCAACCCCCACCCTCCCATCACACAAAGCCTTTTTGTTACCGGTACTCCATCAAGAGTCTAGTGCAACTTTAGTGCAGAGGTGACAAAATTACAAAATGTTTCAGGTAAAACAATCTCATGATTTTCTTGAGTTCTTTTAACCATATTTTAAAAAGAAATATTATGTCTAATAACAAATCATCCAGACACAGTAGGAACACTCACTGCAATTTTAGTGAAATTTGTGCCTCCTGAGTTAACTAATGAAAGTGAATGGGGTAACTTCTACAGTATGTTCCCACAAACTCTCCAGAACCTTTGCTACTTCTCAATAGATAGCAGCTGTAACTGAATACAATGCTGAGATTGATGTTAGGATTAAAGGTTACGAGCTATGAAGACATCTGAAAACTTAGATTCCTGAAGTTTATGAAAGGCAGGCTATTAAATTGGAATTTTGTGAGCTTTTTTGTTTGTTGTTTTGTTTATTGTGGGTCCAAGGCTAATTATACTAATTAGATCAGAAGGCATGAATGGGAAGCAAAGAAAAAGCCATTCAAGAAAAACTAATAAAGCATCAGGAACTGCTTTGTTAGCTGAACTAAGGGGAAGGATTAGAAGGATGGTTTCATCCTTTACCAAGACCTGTAAATATGTTGTAGGGAACAGGAATTCTTCTGAGCAGAGGTCATGTCAGTGCTTGTGCCATGACATTATCTTGGTCACCGAATTTGAGGACTAGAGATGAAGCAAAGTAAGCTCATTAAAAAGAAAGAAAGAAAGAAAGAAAACGTAGTATATAAAGGATCCAAAAATTCATAAAATAGAATCAAAAGCATCTCTGAGTTCAATATTTGTCAAAAATTTCTATGAGGTATCCGTAATCCTACAAAAGTAAGAAACTTATTTGCTGAAGCACCTCCAATAGCAATGATAAAAACATCTAGTTGCCTAACAAGTATATGTGTGTTTTTAGAATTACTCTGTTATGGGCAAAGAAGGATCATCACACCTTTGCCACACCCACAGCATTTTAGCCCAGTTTCATATAACAACAGAAAGAAGTGTCGAAGAGAGATAAATTACAGTTCAGATTCACTGGCTGCTTTGGGGGAGAATTCATTTATTTATTCAGTGAAGACTCGTTTAGGACCTTCAATGTCCCATGACTACATTAGGTAACTAGTTGGAGAGCATAGTGCTACGATGAGGCAAACAGAAGTCAAGAGAACACAGAGAACCCTTATCCAGTCCTTGAATTAAAGACGTTTTTCTAAAGAAAGTGAAGTAAAAACTTAGAAAAGTATCAAATGGTTGAGTAGGCATTAATAGTAGAGTTAAATAATTTAAGTAAAGAAAGCATATTTAAAAGTCTAACGGCAAGAAAATGAATGACAAATTTAAGTATAGTTTAAGTATCCAGTGAAAGAATTGTGTCAAAAGAGGAGTCTAGATAGTAAGTAGAAACGTGCGTAGGAAGGATTTTTTTTTTTTTAAGATTTATTTTTATTGTTTTTGACAGAGAGAGAGCGAGAGAGAGATACAGAGACAGAGAAAGAGAGAAGGGGAAGGCCCAGAGCAGTCTCCATAGTTGCACATCATTGATTTTTCCACATAGTTTCATTCCACAGGTGGGCGAGGGCTGCACAGGGCAGGAACTGGGCCGGGGTCTCACCCCAATGAGAACTGAACATATGGGTCCACACGGGCCAGGGCCAGGATTCGATCCTCGGTCCCTGGGGCTGCAAAGTGAGTGCTTAACCCACTGAGCCATCCCGGCTTCCCCTGGAATTTTTAACCCCTGTAAGGAGTACTGGCTTCATCTTGAGGTTGGAAAGTGCCAAGATGTGCTTTAAACTTTCAAAGTGCATGCCACATTCAAAGGCTACAGCGACTGCAGTGGAGAAAACAAATTGGACATATAAAGAATCTGATCTTGGGGAAGCCAGGATGGCTCAGTGGGTTAAATGCTCACTTTGCAGCTCTGGGGACCGGGGATCGAATCCCGGCCCCAGCCTGTGTGGGACCATATGCTGAACTGAGATCTCCCCCAGTTCAGTTCTCTCTCTGTCTCTGTATCTCTCTCTCTCTCTCTGTCAAAAATAAAAATAAATAAAAATATATTTAAAAAAAAAAGAATCTGATCTTTAACCTAATTTAACTTCTAGAATTACTATAGAATACGCAATTGAATTTAAACATATAGTCTGTCAAAGTGCAATATATTACCAATCATATGAATTTTTAAACATTTTTTGAAGGAACTAATTGGTTTGTGGGGGCAGATGATAACAGGTTCCCTTAAAAATTACAAGCTAGCAGTGGTGTGATTTGAGAGAAGAAAAAATCGTATATTCTTGGAATATTACTTATTGCGATATGGTCTTAAATTTAGTGCTGATTTTATAGAAAATAACAAGCCATAAGTAATAAATACTTTTCAAACGGTTACTATCTTGTCAGGCACTATTGTAAGCCCTTAAAGATACATTAACAAATACCCCTGCCTTCATGGAACTTACATTCTAACAGGAGGTGTTTATTTCCAATGCAAAGTGATAAATAGGATAAACAAGTAAATTATTCAAAAAATTTGAGATAAGTGCCATGGGAGAAAAAATAGAACATGGCAAGAGAAATTGGGAGTGTAGGATGAGTTGCAATTTTAAATAGTTTGGTCAGGCTTGAGTCTAATTGAGATGGTGATATCTGAGCAAAAATTTGAAGGAAGTGATGGAGTTTTACCACTGGATACTGGGGAAAAGAGTTCTAGGCCCTGCAGAAGTCTCAAAGGGGATAATGTGCTGACAGGCTGAGTAGTAGATTAAGCCAGATGGCGGGTGAGAGAGTTTGTGGGGTTTTGTATGGACTTTGGCTTTTATTCTGACTGAAATAGATTCACTGATGTAGTCCTAACTGGTTTTTCTCTGACTGCTATATTGAGAACATGCTGTAAGGAAAGAAGGAAAGAAGCATGATATAAGCAGAGGTAATGGTGGTAGAAGTAAATGAGGTCAGATGTGAACTATGAGGGCTGGTCAAGAAATTTGCAGAATGAAGAGGACGAAGGGTAAAAAAAACAAACCTATTTATTATATTTTCTTTTCAATATATTCCCCCTTAATCTTAATACACTTTGCAGATCTTTCAATAAGTTTATTTATACCCCCAGGAAAAATGAAATGTGTTGTTTTTGCCCTCAAAATTGCATCTTTAACCTCTGTTGTCTGTAAATTTCTTCCCTCAAAGCTGTTTTATTTTGTTTGGTTTTTTTTTTTTTATATTTTGGAACAAATAATAATCAGACACAACCAGGTCTGGACTGTAGGGAGGGTGGTTTTATGTTTGGAAGCCACAGTCGTAAAGAGTAGCCAACACAACATTGCTCTTGTGCACGGGTGTGTTGTGCAATAGCAGCAGCCCTTTGGTCCATTTTCCTCTTCTTTTCTCCTTCACAGATTCTTTTAACTATTTCAGCAGACTGGAATAATGCTCTCCAGTTATCGTGGCACTTTTATCCTTATAATCAAAGAACAGGAAACCCTCCGTGTCCTACAAAACAGCAGCCATGATTTTCCCAGCAGATTGTGACACCTTGAGCTTCTTAGGGGGTGGCATGCCCTTTTCATGCCACAGCATGGATTCCTGCTTTGACTTGGGCTCATCATGATGATCCCAAGTTTAATTTCCAGTTACAATCCAGTTTAAAATTTCATCTTTTTTGCTTCTGCAGAGGTCCAAAAACTGTCCTGAACCTCAATATGCTGTTTTTGAAGCTGCATGAGCATTCTCAGTACTCTTCTTATACTAACTTCTGACATCCTTAGATGCTGATGGAGAATATTCATAATGGTTGTAGTTGATATTCCAGCCATTTCTGCAAGCTGCTTTTTATTCAATCTGGCATCTTCCACTACAAGTTGTTCAACTTAAAAGAAAAAAAAAAAAGATTTATTTTATTGTTTGAGAGAAGGTGAGAGAGGGAGAGAGAAAAGAGGGGAGGGCCCAGAGCAGTCTCCATAGTCGTACATCAGTAGCTGTGACATGATTTCATTCCACACAGGTGGATGTGGGGCCATGTAAGGCAGGAACTGAACTGAGTGTCTCTCACAAGGGATGTGAGAACCTTCACTGCCATCCCAGCGGTTACCAGTTGCACCACAGTTCAGCATATGGGTTTGCATGGGCCAAGGCTGGAAATCGAACCCCAGACCTTGCAATTGTGAGATAAGTGCTCAACCACTGAGCTATCTCGACACCCCCAGTTTTTCAACTTTTTTTGGCAACGTCTGAGGAAGTGGCCTAGACAGAAGTCTCTTCAAATAATTCTCTGCCTTGCTTGAAAAGGCTATGTCTCTTGTAATCCATGCATTTCCCAGTAAACTGCTAACATCTTTCCCACAAATGTTAGAGGGGTTTCTCCTTGTTTTCCAAGCAACTTAATGACAATGTGAAATTCAATTTTATTCACGCTTGGGATTTTCTGCATATAGAACATGTTTTGGGGGAAAACCCAGAACTACTTTTGGGACACTTTATATTTGAGATTTCTTTTAGACATCCTAATGGAAATGAGAGTAGACAGGTGAATATATAAATCTTTGGACTGGAAGGTGAATATATAAAAATTGGACTAAAATTATATCTGAAGATGTGCATGTGTGAGTTGTTGGCAAATAGATAATATTGAAAGCCATGAATCTAAATCAATTATGCATTTACATACTATAAACTGGAGTTAATAGGATTATATTCTAATTGGTCAAATAATGATAATTGTTTAAATTACATAAAAAACCAAATATATAGGGATTCATTTTAATTTATAATTTTTTTTTAATATTTATTTTATTGTTTTGACAGAAGGCAAGAGAAAGAAAGAAAGAGAGAGAAAGACAGAGAAGAGGGAAGGGCCCAGAGCTTTCTCCCTACTTGTACATCATTAGTTGTGACATGGTTTTATTCCACACAGGTGGATGTGGGGTCGTGCAGAGCAGGAACTGAACTGGGACCTCCTGCATGAAAAGTCAGAACATTTGCTGCCGTCCCAGCAGTTGCAGTTACACCTCAGTTTAGCATATGGGTTTGCACAGGCTGGGGCCAGGATTTGATCTCCAGACCTCGCAGTTGCAAGGGAAGCGCTCAACCTGCTGAGCTATCTCAGCATTTCCAGGAACTACTTTTAATACAAAATATTAATAACTTGGCTTTGATTCTCTTAAACCTTTTAATTTATTTCTTAATCTTCCTTATGTGGAGTGAAAAGTTACTGAGGGAAATTTAAAATTCCAGTGAAAGGAGGTTTTCTAGAATACAAGTTATATAAGTTTGCACCTGATGAAATACTAAGATATGTAAATAAAAATATTTTCCATTTAATTTTAAAGATTTTTTAACTTCATTTTTTTTTCCATGTATGGAGATAGGGTCAAATTTTTATGGCTATTTAACACATTTATTGAAATAAAAAATGCTGGAGAACGTCAGAAATTCTCATATGGATGTGATTGATTCAATGCCTATAAGATATTTCAGGAAACCAGTTAAAAGATTTCAAGAAGTCTGAATCTTTAGATACTGTTTCAGCGTTAGACTAAAAATGTGATCAACATACAAGGTATTTCATATAAACATTTATTTTATTGTTTGAGAGGAGATAGGCGGGTGTGGCTCAGAATGTTTTTCATAGTTTTACATCATTACTTGTGAGATAGGTTCATTCCACATGGGTGGATATGGGACCCTTTGGGGTGGAAACTGAACCAGGGACCTGCATGGGAGGTGAGAACACTTGCCACCTTCCTGGCAGTTACCAGCCATGCCTCAGTCTAGCACATGGGCTTGCACAGGTCAGGGCTGGGACTCACTCCCCAGACCTCAAGGTTGCAAGGCAAATGCCTACCCTGTTGAGCTATCCTGGCATCCCCTATACAAGGTATTTTAAACGAGAGGATTGAATGAGTTTATCTGAGGAGAGACTAGGGAGAAAGGAGGGCACAGGTTTCATAATCTCTACTAAGTAAAGATATGCTCAGATTCAGAGGAATTCTTGTTTTTGTTTCTGTGAACTGTACCTTAGAAGAAACTGATTAGCTTGGATGTCATGATTCATTTATCTTTTCAATTTAGTTGCAACCTGAATTAATCATGTAGTGATATATAGTGAATGACTTCAGTCTATTTTGACACAGTTGTTTGTTTGTTTGTTTGTTTATCATGACATAGGATGAACTAAAACATGCTAATTTGGTCTGAAATGTAATTTTGATTTGCTCTGATTTAAAAAAGAACATGAGAGGCTAATGTAGACTAACACAAATATCAGCTGTCTCGAATGCAAACCCAAACTAAAAAGCCACACTTGTCTTACAGTTATAGTGACTTTTTACAATAAAAATCATAACTTAGAAAACCTCAGGAGATCATTATTATTATTAATCACAAAATCTCTGTTATAGGAAATTTTTTTGTTACAGAAATAAAAAAGAAAAACTTTTAAATTAATTCCATCTTTCACGTAGGGCCTCTTATGCTTGTCACCTTTTGTTGTAACAGAAACATATGAGACCTGGCTGCTAAGGTCTGCTGGACTCTGAGTGTTTTTTTTTATTTCAGGATTTAAAAAAAGATTTATCTTATTGTTTTGAGAGAAAGTGAGAATGAGAGAGAGAGAGAGAAGTGGAGAAGGCCCAGAGCAGTCTCCATAGTTGTACATTAATAGCTGTGACACAGTTTCATTCCACACAGGTAGATATGGGGCCCAGCAGGGTGAGAACTGAATCAGGGGCCTCCTGCATGGGAGGTGAGAACCTTCATCACCAAACCATCCTGGCAGTTACCAGTTGTGCTACCGTTCAGTCTACGCTATCCCAGCATCACCTTCCAGTTCTGGATTTAAACTGAAGAACCATCTCCTATTGTGAGGGGGATGGGAGACAGAGATAGAAAGAGGGAGTATTAAACACACAATCCTGTTTAGAGCAAAAGGGAACAATTTTACAATGTATAGCACTCTTTTTAACTGTTTGGTAATAGTGTCCCTCAGACTTTTTTTACATGTGTCAAAATATTTAAAGTATCTTTTTTTTTTTTTAAAGATTTATTTTTATTTTTTTTGACACAGAGAGAGAGAGATACAGAGGCAGAGACAGAGAGAAGGGGGAGGGTCCAGAACAGTCTCCATAGTTGCACATCATCGGTTTTTCAACATAGTTTCATTCCACAGGTGGGCGGGGCTGCACAGGGCAGGAACTGGGCTGGGGTCTCACCCCGGTGAGAACTGAACTGGGAGCACCCCTCAGTTCAGCATATGGGTCCGCACGGGCCGGGACCGGGATTCGATCCTCAGTACCTGGGGCTGCAAAGTGAGCACTTAACCCACTGAGCCATCCCAGCTTCCCCTAAAGTATCTTTAAAATATAAAATTACACTATGTGTTTTTCTCTGTGTTTGCCATTTAACAATATATCTTGGAAATACCAATTGAAGCATTCATGTCTTTCATTTTTCTGGGTTTCCTGAAAAATTCAAATTTTGCTTCTAAAAATATTTTATGTTTATTACACTTTAACATTAGCCGGAATATATTTACTGTTCCTCACATTTTGAGGGTCCAAGACTCTGCTTCAGATGATTAAAACCATTGACCCACTCGTCTCCTCTCTGATACACACAACACACGTGCACACACACACACACTCACACACCCCCAGATGATAGCTCAGATTGTCTAAACCTTTGTTCTCACCTATAATAATGTAAGGTTAAAATATCAACCAGGTAACTCTTTCTCTCCTCTCAAGTATCTCTTCTGGCTGTCAACTTTAGCGACTTAATGTAGAGGCAGTTTTGTGCTTACGTTCATTTGAAATGGTTTTGACAATACCTATTGAAATCACTTCAGATAGAATGACCATATAATCTGTCAACCAAATGGGGACATTGTTTTTTAGAGTAAAAGGCATTGGGATGATATTAATTATTAATGCTTCAACTGGACTGTCCTGAGTGACCCAAGTTATTCAAGCACACCAGTTCTACAGGATATTTTCAGATGGCAGTCTATTTTTTTTCCCAAAAAATTTCTTTTCAATTTTCTTCCATAGCACTTGTTACCTTATAAAAAATAACTAAAAAAGGAGGGTTTTCTTTACTTTGTTAATGTCCTTTAAAATTACATATATGATTGGAATCATGAACATCTATCAGTCAACTCTTTTATCTTCCATTTCTTCAGAATTGACGTACTCTGATCCATTTCACAATATATCTTTCAGTTCAGTTTGGTATCAATACCTCAGTACACATGTGAATAGCTATTTAATCTTGTATAACTACCCATATAATGAGGTTTGATACCTGGCACAGGAGATAAAGGCAAGTAATCACTACCCACAGTTAACATTTTATCTTCTTGCCATTTAAAAGCTTTTTATGGAAGTATTAATAATCTGGGTATCCAAATGGCTAAGTTCACCATTCTTCTGTTGTGTTTTTATGGCCAACAAAAATTTAGGTTTTAAAAAGTTATAGTTGGGATGCCGGGATAGCTCCGCAGGTTGAGTACGTGCCTTGCAAACGTGAAGTGCAAGGACTGAATCCTGGCCCGGGCCCATGCAATCCCATATGCTGAACTGTGGGGAGCAAAAGGCAACCACAGGAATGGCGGCAAAGTTTCTTGTCTTCCACCTGGGAATCCACCGGTTTGGTTTATACCCCACATGGCCCTACATCCACCTGTGTGGAATGAGTCTATGTCACAATTAATGATACACAACTATGGAGACTGCTCTGGGCCCTCCCCTTTTCTCTCTCTCTACCTTCTCTCAAACAATAAAATAAATCTTTAAAAACAAGTTATAGTTGCAGTATTATCTAAAATCTGTAGATAGTTTATTATACCCACACACAAAAGAAAGAAACTTACACAAAATTAAAAATGTGAAGTAACATTGTAGACTGAGCCCTTTATTTTATTAAATAGACACTGCTCATAAAATGAGTATGCTAAGATGAAACATAAACTATTTTAAAACATGATCAAGTGTGACACAATAATGCCTCTTTACTTTCTATCTCTAATAAAGTTTTTATACTTAAATTATGTTTAAAATATCCTCTTTCATAATCATTTTAGAATACTCTTGATGTATATAAGAAGTTCAACATTAAAGTGAAAACTGTCTTAAATATGGAGGTAAGGTCTGTGTCACAATTTTAATTCTGACATTGATCAGCTCTATGATCTTGAATATAAAAATAATCACTTTCCTGCACATCTCCTGCTTGCCTCTTTGTTTATGCTCGTAATCTTCAAAATGATCATGTCAGTTAGAAATTAGTCATAATGAAGGGGCTTTGGTTACTGACAAGCTAACCCATTATCATGCATTTCTCCTCTCCCTTCTCAATATTAGAAACGCTCCAGAAACCAGAGGGGGGTAGATTAATGTGGCAATCTGATGTAACAATTATGGAAACTTCATGGGCAAAAGCAGTTGTCTTGGCTCTTGTAAACAGTAGCTCAAAATAAAAGAGGGTTGACATCACAGATAAAGGACTGCAGAGGAAGGTTTCCAGGATGGTTATCTGCCCTGTTGCCACTGTTGGGCAGGAAAATGGCAGCAAACTCAGTGACAGCCTGTGACTGTGTCATTGGGGTTGTACTGGTGAACCAGTGGGCATCGGGGGAGGACAGAAGTGCTGGCCACCTTAACTTTCTCTACCCTCCATCAGAAATTCCTCCCCTGCTCCTCCCACCCCTCCATACCCAGAAGGTTGGGAGATTACAAGTGTGAGCAGCCACTTTTGAACAAGAGTAAAGTTAAACTGAAGTGCCTCTCGCATTTTATTACGTATGCTATTTGTGTCCCATTGTTATAGTGTATCAACTTTACTAAGAAGGGGGTTATAAATGTACTGATAAGTAATTAGAAATCTTATTTTGCAATTTGCATAAAATGTTAGTAATACAGTCAATGTTTCTTAAAAAATGAGATGGCACAAATGTATATACAATAAACACCTATATGTACACATAACATGGTATAAGCACGTAAAAAGCTGAAAGGCAAAACTGCTAACGTTCATAATTTCAGGGAAGAGGATATGGCACACTGGCCTTACTTTCCTTTTAGAAACTTCTGAATTAGTTTCCTTTGTTAAACTGAGTACTCATGTTTTACTATAGAATTGAAAAAAAAAAAAAAAGGAAAAATTACATATTTATATAACAGCTTTATTGAGATATAATCTACATACCATATAATTTGTCCACTTAATATACATAAATCATGATTTTTAGTATATTCAGAGATGTAGAACCACCACCATAATCAATTTTTCATTTTCAACACTCCACAGAAGAAACCCTGTATCCTGTAGCTGCCATCTTGCTAGTCATCCCACCCAGCCATAGGCAATACTAACCTTTCTATCTATAGACTTGCCTGTTCTTGGCAGTTCACATAAATTAAATCATATAACATGGGTTTCTTTGTGACTGGCTTCTTTCACTTAGCATTACATTTTCAAAGTTCATTTGTGTTTCATGCAATGACGCTATTCCTTTTTATGGATGAATAATATTCCTTTGTGCAGATATACCACATTTTGTTTATCCTTTCCTTAGTTGAGGAGCATTGAGTTGTTTCTACTCCTTGGCTATTATTATAATGCTGCTATGACATCTATGTGCAAGTCTTTTGTGTGGACATATGTTTGTAGTTCTCTTGAGTAAATACCTAGGAATGTCTGGGTCATGCGGTAACTAACTCTATAGTTAGCCATTTGAGGAACTGCTAGACTGTTTTCCATAGTGGCTGTAGAATTTTACATTGCCACCTGCAATGGATAAAGACTCAACTTTCTCCACATCTTCTCTGCCACTTGTTATTATGTGTATTTTTTATTATAACCATTTGACTTGGTATAAAGTGATACCGGTATATCATTGTGGTTTTGATTTGCATATCTACTATCTGATACCTGATAACTGATGATCCCATTTTAATTTTAGTCAAACTGGGATGTAATATTTAGTATTATGTAAAATTTACATACATTTTTGAGATTAAAAATTTTTATATTTGAGAAAGAATGTTTTGGGCCATCACTCATGTCTCCTCAGGGTATGCATTTACTGTTCTTCACCACAGGGGTTACTGGAGTAAAAAAGTATGAGACAATAAATACATGAGACAATAAACTCCAGTGGCAGCCTATTACTTATCCCAAGTTCCCACCAAAATACTTATTTCCTACGCTGAAGTATTTATTGTCTTGTTTGTGTTAAAGAAATACTTTGCTCAAATTTTTCTTCAAATTGGTGTGTCCTTCCCTGCATTTCCACAGACGTGGATATCTTTTAAGTAGTCTGTGAAGACAAAGTACAATTGTTCACATATTCTGAGTTCCAACCTGCATTTTTTTCTCAGAACTCTGACAATAGTTTACTTCTACTTCACTCTATGACAATTAATCACTTGTCTTAAACTACAGTTTGGTTTTGTTTCTCTGTTGTGTTTGTGATTGTTCTTAACTGCCCACTGGAGAGTTTGGCGCTTGGAGCTTGAAGGCTAACACGTCCCACATTTTTCTTCATTTATTTTCATTTTTGTATCTGAACATACTAGATGAACAAATGACAGAAATGTAAAGTGGTCTATTCGCAGTATTCTGATAAATGTAATTCATGGCAGTGGATAATCTTAGCATATGCATTAAAATATATGACAGTTTGATGAAATTTTCTTCTCAAAGTGACCTGTGAAAAGTGTTCACACTTTTATACCAGCACTGATGTTTTCATTCGTCAGAAACTTTATGTATGTAGCTTTAATAATACCAGCATTTAAGACAAGTGGAAGAGGATTTTTTATTTTAATCTACTACTAGCAAGAAGCAGAAAGGCACATATTTATGTGGTAAATCTAAGATATCCTTACTACTTCTGCTATTCCTATAAGGAGAGGACCATGGGGTCACCTGGTGTTATTTTATTTTTCTCTTTGAATGGCAACCAGGTTTATTTTACCATACTAGAAACTGCTCTGTACATTTAATAGTAAAGAAAAAGGCAGCTGGGTATTTCCTTTGCAAACATGTTTAATTTTCTCCTTTTTCTTGTCTTTTAGTGTTTACTGATGCAACTCCATTCACACTGTCTGCACTCCATCATCGTGATGCATTCGTCACTATTAACAGAGGGATTACTGATCGGGATATTCTCCTCATACTTAAGAGTGTATAATGGTCCAAATACGTCCTTTGGTGAGGGTGCCTTGTTTTAAACACATCACATATTCAGAAGGTATTTTTGACAGTCACACATCTGTAGTATACTTTATGCTTTCTTTGGTATATTCTTTTTTTTCATTTAGTTTTTGAGAAAAGGTAGAGAGCGAGAGAAAGAGAGAGAGCCCAGAGTAGACTCCATAGCTGTACATCATTAGTAGTGACATGGTTTTATTCCACACAGGTGGATGTGGGACTGTGCAGGGTGGGAACTGAACCAGGGGCCTCCTGCATAGGAGGCGAGAACCTTCACTGCTGAGCCATTCCTATAGTTATATCAGTTGCGAAGTAGTTCAGCATATGGGATTGCACAGGTGAGGAGTAGAACCCTAGATCTCATGATTTGGAGACAAGCTCTCAACTGCTGAGCTCTCTTGGCTTCCCCTTGGCATGTCTTTGTATGATTCAAATGCTTTCTTCATCGGCTTTTGTTTTGTAGCTTCTCAGTGGGAAATGCATTTTAAACTTTTTGTTTTGTTTTGTTTTTTAATTTATTTTTATTGGTTTTTCACAGAGAGAAAGACAGACAGAGAGAGACAGAGAGAAGGGGGAGGGCCCAGGGTAGTCTCCATAGTTGACAGCTTTAGTTTTCCATATAGTTTCACTCCACAGGTGGGCACGAGGTATACAGGTCAGGAGCTGGACTGAGAACTTCCCGCATGGGCCCGCCAAGAACCGAACTGGGGGCACACCCCAGTTCAGCATGTGGGTCCACCTGGGCTGGAGCCAGGATTCGATCCTCGGACTCCAGAGCTGCAAAGCAAGTGCTTAACCCACTGAGCCATCTCGTTTCCCCTAAACTCCTTGTTTTAGGGAAAAAAGAAAAAAGAAGTCTTTGCAGTTGAAATGGGAGCGATCATATCTCAAACAAAATTGTTCCCTAAGTCATTTCACTTAGGTTTATTCCCACATTGACGCAAGAGTTATCCTTATCATTATTGTTTGGAAGCATCCTGACCAAAATTTGGATCTAACATTGACAATAATGGAATCCTAAATATTGAATCTTGTGATTTGGGAAAGTAATTCTCTGTCTTGAGTCAAAATTCTGTTCAGCTCTTTCAACACCATTATCAAACTTACCTGCTTTCCCATCTCCCTTTTTGTTGGTTCTTATCCTACTGAAAACTTTATTTTCCTGTCTCACCCTCTGGGGGTAATTTAAATACTCTATTAATTTTCCTAAAGCTAATTCATCTTGGGGCTTGTGGGCGTCCATCTGCCAGACGCATTTTTTGCATGTTCTCCTGTAGTCTTTGTGCGTTTATCTAAATTTGAGCCCTTCCATCATCCTTCCTTCTATCACAAACATCAAATGAGAGTAGACACCTTCATCTGCTTGTACATTAAGGCCTCAAAATTTTGCTGTAACTTGTTTAGCACTCTCAAAATAACTTTTCTTCTCTGTGTTTCACCTCAAAACATTCCTGGGCTCCTTCTACTAGCAATAGAAATTACATATACGTTTTTGATTATAACCTCTGGTACCTTGAAGTGGTATTTGTACTGGATTAATGGCAATGGCAATAAGAGTATTTTTTTCCCCTACCTTCCATTTCCAAGGGGGCATTGATCATACATTCTCCAACAATCTTCTAGCAATTCTTTTGTTTCTCTGTTTCTCTCCATTTTTTATTTTATTTTATTTATTTTTTCAAACCTATGTCACTGCACCTAACAGAGATTTAGCATTTATTGCTTCCATTTTACCTGGCCAACTCCTGAGAAACATCAACTGGCAGGAAAAGACTCAGAAGACAGTGACAACATCTGTCCCTCCTTACCCTGCCCCCAAAGGATATTGACTTCCTGTTGACCCTTTGTTAGAGTAGCCTGATTGAGCAAATAAAAACCTAGAATTCACATTTAAATTTGAATTTCAGATGAATGGCAATATTTTTAATACAGTGTTTTCTAAATATTATATGATTATCTGAAATTCAAATTTAAATGAGAATCTTTTGTTTAATGTGGCAACTCCACACCTTCATCTTCCTTCCCTATGACTTGAGTTCCAACCTGGTGTGCATCGCAAGAATGTCCTTGGGTTATTATTAGGATAACCTGTACAATTTCTGCTAAGATAATTTAAGGGATATTTAGCATTGAAGGCTTGGTTCTTTAATTTTTTTTTAACTGAACTGGGGGCCTTATCACATTCGGGAAGCACACCCCAGTTCAGAGCCGGGATTTGATCTTTGGTCCTTGGGGCTTCAAAGCAAGCACTTAAACCGCTGAGCCATCCCGGCTTTCCCTGGTTCTTATATATTAGTGTCCTTGGGCTGTAACAAAGTACCCTAAGCTGAATGGCTTAGAATAACAGAATGTATTATCCCATAGTTCTAGAAGATAGAAGTCCTAAAACAAAGTGTATGCAGGGCTGTGATTACTCTGATGATGTTAGAGAAAGATCTATTCCAGGATTCTCCCCTAGCCTCTGGGAATTCCCTGTATTGAGTTATAATAACTCAAATCTTCATATGCATGTCTGTCTCCTCACATGGAATCCTTTTTGTCATAAGGACACCAATTATTAAGGGCCCATTCTCCTCCAGCATGAGCTCAAATTAACTGTATTTCTTGAATATTCTAAGTTTGTTCTGGCCTCAGAGACTTAGCACTTGCTGTTTCTTCTACGTACACAGCTGTCCCTTCTAATCGTGAACAGGACAACCTGCTCATCATGTGAGTGGGCATTTCTGCAATTAAGATAGCTCTCTATGCCAAACCCACTCTTATTGTATTGCATTTGTACTGCTTTGTATGAGTTTCCATTTCTAAAAGCACCTAGTTGTTTTTTCTTTAATATATTTTTATTTATTTATTTATTTTTGACAGAGAGAGAGAGAGAGAGAGAGAGAGAGAGAGAGAGAGAGAGAGAGAGAGAGATACAGAGACAGAGACAGAGAGAGAACTGAACTGGGGGAGCTCCCAGTTCAGCATATGGTTCCGCATGGGTCGGGGCCGGGATTCGATCCCTGTAAAAGCACCTAGTTTTAAAGGTTTATTTTTATTATATTTTGACAGAGAAACAGACAGACAGAGAGAAGGGGGAGGGCCCAGAGAAGTCTCCATAGTGGACAGCATTAGTTTTCCATATAGTCTCACGCCACAGGTGGGCACGGGGCTGCGCAGGGCAGGAACTGGGTCTGGAGCCTCCTGCATAGGCCCCGGCAAGAACTGAACTGGGGGCATACCCCAGTTCAGCATATGGGTCCGCATGGGCTGGACCCAGGATTTGATCCTCGGGCTCTGGGGCTGCAAAGTGAGTGCTTAACCCACTGAGCCATCCCAGCTCCCCCTAAAATCACCTAGTTTTAAAAATTAGTTTTTACTAACCAATGTCATCCCAATACATTTCATTTAAAACAAATCCGTTTATCTACTGTCTGTCTCCAACAGAATGGTTGCTCCACGACAGATAGAATTGGAACATGTAATTAGATGGGGAAGCACATTTTCTAATCATTGAACCTATTTGACAGATTTAAGGTGTTTTGCTGACATGATGTTTAAGACTTTAAGGAAAAGTTGTAAGAGGAAGCAGTATGGAACTAAGACCAGAAATGCCAATGTCACCCCTATAAATTTAATAATAATAAAAAAAAAAGTGGGGGAGAAAGATAGATGAGTTGTTTCTCACCAACAATGACCCAGGCAGTACAGGTATTATACCCTCTCAGGTTAGAATCTGTTACAATTTTGCTGAAAGAATGAGTGAAAAAAGGAAGGAAGGAAGGAAGGAGGGAGAGAGGGAAGGAAGGAAGGAAGGAAGGAAGGAAGGAAGGAAATGCTTATACATATTATCTAGGGGCATTAAGTTCAGTACTTTCTTCTTGAAATCATCCGCATCCAGTTTCCAATAATTCTAGTATTCTTTGTGCTTCTTCTATCTAAATGAGCTAGTCCTGCTTCTAATATAATAAGGATCTCCAGAGAGAATTGCCAACATCTTTCTATATTAAACAAGCCACTGTTTTGTAGTAAGAACTAATCCTAAAAATAATATTTCTGTTTGGGAGTTAAAACAGCATTTATTTCAAGTCATTGTTTTGGCCTAATTCATAAACTCTTTGCTAGGGAGATGTTTTGTCAATCAAAGATACGAGAAGTTTTACAGTGGGTAAAAGAGGGCTTTGTGAACATGCTATGTTTATAGTCTGACAAATGCTCCATGCACACATCCCTGGAATATGTTTGATTTCCTATTCTTTTCTCTACACATTGAAACCTAAATATTTAATGTGTGTTCAAATAAAAGTGGCTTAGTGCCAGCTCTGGGTTAGTTCTTTGCCTGAGGACATGAACGATTACAAGCTGTGGAGAGTTACGTATATCCAATGTTTTCAGTATCAGCTGTAATAATCAATGAGGTTTCTTTTGTTTGTTTTATTCTGATACTTAAAACAGCATCTGCTCTATCCTCATAATAAAAATGAATGGGTTTTTCCAACTGTATTTTATTACCTATTCAACTTTGTGTTTGAAGATCAATATTGTTGCACACTTCATTACATCTCTTCATTACCAATCAGTTTTCCCTGTAAACTTTTTTGAATTTGCTGGGATTAACTGCAATCAGGGGTTCTTATTCTTGTCTATAAAGTCCATATTTAAATTAAAAATGAGTTCTCCAAAAACAGTTTACCACTTCTGGTTATGTTTTACTCACTATCAAAACATACACACAGAAAAAAACAGAAGCAAAAATAATAAGAACAACAAAAAATAAAACATAGAACATTGATTAAAATAAGAAAAATAGATCACAGTGCATTTTATAAACATAAACATCTTCTAAACATATAAATATTTTACATTAGTATATGTGACAGCTGGATAAATGCAGATTGACATGGCCCTAATGTAACTGCATTTGGATATTGCTGCCTGAGACATTTCTATAGGAGTTATTAGCATCAGCTTGTTATACTTTTATTTAACCTATAAAAAAGGTGAAAAGAAGGAAATATTTAGTATTTATCTATAGTCTTTCTATTTTAGTCCACACCTCATTTAGATAGATATTAATAAGTGTATTTCTTCTAATAAGAGTTTGAAAATAGGAAATTTTATTAAGAAATATTCCATTTGATTCAATTTCATTCTCTACTTTTTAATCAAATTAATTGATAATAACTCAGTCCTTTAACTTTCTTCACTAATTCAGAACTTTTCTTTCTTAACTGATACTCTTTTGCAAAATTGGAGTAGCCACAACAGGCCAGAGTCATCAATTTTGTTTTTGGAACTGTATGGTATGATTTTACTTTGATCACCACAATGATTCTAAGCACACTGTACTAAATATTTATCATAAAAAAATAAACTCAGCAAAAATATTGTTAAAAAGTTTCAGTTATTCAAAAAACAAAAAGAAACTATTTTAGAAGGTTTTGATTTATAAATTTAAAATATTTCTTGGGAAAGCCGGGATGGCTCAGCGGGTTAAGTGCTCGCTTTGAAGCCCCGAGGACCGAGGATCAAATCCCGGCTCCGACCCAGGCAGACCCACATGCTGAACTGGGGTGTGCTTCCTGAATGCGGTGAGGCCCCCAGTTCAGTTCAAAAAAATAAAAAATAAAAATATTTTTTAACCTTTGTAACATAGATTCTTCCTTTTGTTCCTAATCAAGTTTTTCAGTCTGATTAGTGTCTAACCAATTATGTTCTATATATTTATGTATATTTATATGTTTATATATTATATATATATATTATATATCTAATTTTGCATTGGAGACATTTATCCTTTTCAACATTTAATTTATCTGAAAGTATTTATTTGACAATATGCTTTGCCTGTGGCTACCCATTATTCATTTCCAGACACTAACATGATACAAACATATTTTAAATTTAAATTTGATTCTAGGAGAAAATGTGTAAATTTCCTCTACATTTCAACATGCAAATTAACCTTTGCTTATAAATCAGAGACAAAAATTGTCAGCTTCAAAAAATAATATTTTGTAAGTAAAATAGAAGTTAGAAGAGAAAGTCACAAGTAAACTTAACTAGGTGATGCACTACCATAAACAATAAATGAGAACAAATTGTATTAATTACTATTAATTAATCTTTTTATTTGTAATCATCATAATAAACTACAGTTGTTACATTTTGAGTAATCCTTTAAAAGTTTTTGTCAAAAATATGGTGTCAATTTTTTGAAAAGCCCCTTGAAAAAAAATCAATTAGAACACCAGGGGGATTAATATTCATAAAATCAGGTGACATGCACCTCATCTAGAATTAATTCTAAAAATGCTTTTTGCTCCTGACAATTATTTAGCCAACATTTTAGAGTAGCTTTTGGCATGATAAGCACTTCTTGGTTAGTGGCGTATACTTATTCTTATCACAGATGGTACTCCTAGTCCTTAATTTACCATCCATTTTGATGACTTTTATTTCTATACATGTAGTTAACATAAGCACATCAAGATGCCATTATCTTATAGACAAGTATAAGACTGTTTTGTAACAATAGTTGTTGCTAACATTTTTTGAACACTTACTATGAGATAAGCAGTACATAATTTTATTTACTTTTCTTAATCACTCTATGGGATAGATTCTTATGTTGCCTTTGATGAACACAGAGAGGTTAAATTAACTTTGCCCTAGGTCATATGTATAGAGAAATATTGAAATTTGAAAGCAGACAGTTGGACGGTAAAGTCAATGGGTTTAAGCATTAAGCTATATCTACTTTAAGTGATAACTAAATGAAATATGCTTATATTATTTCCTTAGCCTAAAATCACAGTGCCTTGCTCATGATAGTTGTATACGTATATGCTAAATATATAATGAGGATGGAAAAAAGTTAGTTTTATATAGTGGAAAAGCCACTGGGATTGGCTTTATATCCAACTTTGAATCTGTCGCTTACTCATACTTGTCAGCTATATAACGTGGCAAAAGTGATCTAACTTGGAGCTTTGGTATATACATATATATATATATATATACATATATATATATATATATATACACACACGTTGATATATTAATACTTAGTAGTGGCCAGATTTAATTACCCCCACTTCTATGCCTTCTGTTTTAAAACTCTTACAAATATTTATTTTTACATCTTTCTTTCTTAGAAGCTGATGAGCTCTTACAGGATGTAAACTATCCTATTTATCTATATAACTTAAAATTTAGGCAGTGTTTGACACATGGCAGACACTTCATATCAATACTAATCAAATTAAGAGTTTAATTAATTTTGTGTACTTGAATTTACCTATTTTCAAATTGAGTTTTTCTTATCATAATGACTTTTTCTAAATGTGTTTTTCTTTTCACCAACCCACGAGGCAAAGCTATACTATAAGATAGGTAAAATATCTTATCTGGTATACCTGGCACAACACTGTTTGTGCTATTAAAATTCTTATGTTCATAGTCTGTAAATTAAAACGTTATAGCCCATTACCCAAAACAAATGATCTATATAAAAGATGTGAAGGAATGATAGAAAATTTTATGAAAACTTTCAGTAATCCTCTTTCTTATCACGCAATTTTTACCTCATTTTGATGAGTACATATTTATTCCACACCTCTCAGTTTTGCAGCATCAGACACTGTCAATGTCTAATAGATGTTATAAAAAAAGGTAACAAGAAGTAAGAAAATAAATATTGGAAAGCTGAAGTTTGATAAAAAGCTGACTGTTTTTGCTAGAAAAAAAAAATCCAATAGGCAAGTCATTTATTCATTCATTCAACTATGTTGTTAGGCAGTATGACACATTTCACGTGGGAGTTTTAAGGGGATTCTTCAGCCAAGGGCTGGTACATCAATAAGCCTGAAGGTGTGTCACATTTTAAAAATGACTACCACCTGTTGGTTGCCATTCTCCTCTACCTGGAAATTCTGAGTTTATCTAGAGCAACATCATCATTATAACCCTGTTTGGTTTGGAGTTCCTGGTATTAAATGAAAATAAAGAGGAGGAAGGAAAGAAGGAAGGAAGGAAGGAAGGATTTTTTATTATAGTCTCATTTTATGATATTTAAAATAAATAATTTGGGATGCCGGAATAGCTCACCAGTTGACTGCTTGCCTCATAATCCCGAGGTCCAGAGTTTGATTCCTGGCCCTGACCCATGCAAACCCATATGCCGAACTGCAGTGCAACTGGTAACCACTGGGATGGCTCATCGTTGGTGAAGTCTCTGGCCTTCCATGCGGAGGTCCCTGGTTCAGTTCCTACCCCACACAACCCCACATCCACCTCTGTAGAATGAAACCATGTCACAACTAATGATGTACAACTATGGAGACTGCTCCCGGCCCTCCCCCTTCTCTCTCTCTCTATCTCTCTCTCTCTCACCTAATTTCAAAACAATAATGAATAAATAAATAAATAATAAAATAGATTTAATGTGTGTCTTCACAGCTGTGGGTTTGAGCACTTAAAAATGCTTTAAAATGCTTGAATACCTTCCTACTTCATCCTCTACTCCATCACTGTGCTAGTTTAATCTCTTCTCTCTTCTTTGAAAAATTCTTAAAACTTATGGCTTGTATCCTTGCCTCTGATATTTCTTCCCTCCAAACCATATTCCTCATTACTGCCAAAGTGATAGTTCTAAAAATATCTTTGTAAGGCTTTGTGCCATTTTGGGCTCATATTGTTCTGATTTTATTCCCTTCCATATTCTCCTTTGCTCATTGTCTTCTAACCCTATAGACTGTTCCTTGAATACACCAAGCAAGCTCCTACCTCACAACCTGAACACTCACTATTCCCCTTCCAGAGAAAACTTGCCCCCAAATAAACCCCTCACTTGCTATTTCAATTTGTTTAGGGCCCTATGCAAAGTTACTTCATCAGCGAAACCTGTGATTACCTTATATTTCAAGGGTGAAAATTATGGTTGACAGGCCAAATTTACCTGTAGACTGTTTTTGAGTGGCCTGTGAGCTAAGAATGGTGTCTATACTTTTAAATAATTGGAAAAGAATCAAAAGCAGAATAATAGTTGTGATACATGAAAATTATATGAAATTTAAATTTTAGTGTCCAGAAATAAAATTTTATTGGAACACAATCATATTTATTCTTTTACTTACTGTCTATGGCTACTTCTGCACTACAGTGGAAGAGTTCAGTAGTTGCAACACAGGCCATATGGTTGCAAAGCCTAATGTGTTTACTATCTGGCCCTTTATAAAAACTTCTTGTTGACCCCTGTTATATAATACAAAATATCAAATTGCCCCCACCAACCCATTCTTCTCTAATTTCTTTTCTCTGCTTTACTGTTCTTCATAACGTTTATCACCAGATTATTAAGTAAATGTTTTTATTCCAATATAGTATGCAGAAAAATGAAAAGGTTATATTGGTTACCAGATATATTACCCAGATCAAGAAATAGAACATTACAGCTCTCAGAAGACTTGCAGAACCTCCTCACCCCACCCTCCATTCATTATGTGCGCCCAGTGTAAAAACTGTTTTGATATCTCTATAGATTAATTTTGCCTCTGGATGATTTTTATGTAAATGAGATCACACCATATATGACTTTTGTGTCTGGCATGTTTTACTGATTATTACATTTGTGAGATTTATCTTTATGTTTTTGTTTAGTAGTAGTTCAGGGGTTCCCAACATTTTTATACCCTAAGGTGCATTCTAAAATATCAGTAGGGTGGCGGGCAGCAGCTATTTCTAAGGATATTTATTATTGAACAAGAATAAAAAATAATAAAAATAATTTAAAAATAATAAATTTATTGTACAAATTATATACACACAAAGAAGCATATATACAAAACGTAATACAAAGTAAATAAAAAACACAAGTATAATAAAATCATTTAAAAAAACATAAAAGAAAACATAAAAAAAACCAATCTGTCAATGTGATCTTTGGCATTGCATTTCATTAGCCAGTGCCTCGTAATTAAGAGAGTATGACAACAACCCTGTTAGCAAACAATTATTAAGATGCTCATCGGTAAGTCGAGATCTATATCGTGATTTTATTAAATTCATGTTTGAAAACAAAAATTCGCATAAATACGTTGACCCGAAAAACGATTTGATTTTATATGCCGCTTTTTTAAAAAATGGGAACCTTTCTTTGTCAACTATGTTCCGTAAGTCCTCTGATATTAAGGATTTTAGCAAAATATCGTTCTTAAGGTTCAAAATTTCTAACTCTAGTTCTTCTGCTTTCCCCTGAACAAGGTCTGCAATACATGCGGCTAGTTCTATTACATTTATTTGGCAAGTAAAAGGATTGATACAGAAGGAGACAATTGGCTCGATATTTCTAAACTGCAGAAATCTCTCTTCAAACTGTTTTTGAAGCACTTGCAGGGTCTCAATAAATAATGACACGTTTAATTCATTGTTACCTAGCATTTTCCTCATATATGGGAAGTGCACGAGAGACTTGATATGCAAATGTGATATCAACAAAGTCAATTTTGCTTTCAATGCGTTTACAGAGCTTATCATTTCAGCTATATTTTTGTCTTTTCCCTGCAACTCCAAATTGAATCTAATTTTTCCATGGTGTCAGCAAGAAAACCCAAATGTACCAGCCAGCAAGAGTTTGTTAGTTCATCCTAATTTTCATTTTTATCATGTATAAATGTTGTTATTTCCTCAATTAAGTTCACAAATCTTGTAAGAACTTTACCTTTACTGAGCCAACATACTTCCGTATGCAGGATGAGATCGTGTTCTTTATCTTCAGTATCTTCTAACAGGGCCTTGAAAAGTCAGTGTTGCAATGGAGCTGCTCGAATAGACTTGATTATCTTTGCGACTATTTTCATAACATGTTCAAAGGGCAGTATTTTACAACACAAAGCTTCCTGATGGATAATACAGTGGTAGGACATAAAGTTTGAAAATGATTCATCTTTCCTGCAAAGGGCAATAAATCCTTTGTTTTGACCAACCATTGCTGGTGTCCCATCGGAAGTTATCGCAGACAACTTATGCAAAGGCTGTTTATCGACCTGGCGTATGTTCTGAAAGTTTTATAAATATTCTCACCTCTCGTCTGTTTTTTCATTAGTAATATTTGCAACAGCTCATATCAAATTGCCACCATAATAATAGATTACCTACCTCGCTTTTAGTTCATTTAAAATCGAATATATCAAAACACTGTGCTCCTAGCTAACCGTCACGACCCGATCAGTCCAGCAACCGCAATCAAAATGGCAACTTGGCGGCTCCCGGTTGGGTGGAGGAGAGTTTAAAGAGCGCAGCGGCTACACAAGAGGCGACGCGTACAAAGGTGAAAGCTAGGGAAAAACTTATACATACGATATCGCAAACATACCAACGAATATAATAAACCTGTGTAGATACTCCAACAATATTTTAAAATTCTAACAAATGTATACAAATAAATTATAGTTTTACTTAGTGTTTATGAAAAACTTCTGATGCCGTCAAATAATGGTGGGTGCACACAAATCGCGCCGCGGGCGCCATGGCACCCACGAGCACGGGGTTTGGAATCCCTGTAGTAGTTCATTCAATTTAATTGTTTACGTTATTTCGTTATATAAATAAACCCCTCTTTTTGAAATTCCACTTTACTCTTGATGGACATTTTCATTGTATGAATTTTGGACTACTACACATAGTGCTACTATGAACAAGCAATTTTTTTTTTTATTGTTAAATATATTGGGGTGACATTGGTTGGTAACAATTAGATAGTTTCCAGATGTACAAGTCCTCTTCACATCATTCATGCATCGCACCGTGTGCCTACCACCCAGAATCAGCTTCCCTTCCATCACCATACATCCAGTGCCCACTCCCACCTCCCCCGACTACTCTCCCTCCCCCCCGCCCCCCTCTTTAGGTAACCACCAAACTATTGAGCGTGCCCATAATGCTGGTGCCCTCTCCCACCTCCCCTCCCTCTCTCCCTCCCCCCTCCTCCCCTTCCCTCAGGCAAACACCAAGCTATTGAATGTGTCCATAGGTCTCTGTGTCTTTGTTACTTTTAGTTTTATATTCCACTTATAAGTGAGGTCATATGTTTCCTGGTTCTTTCAGTCTGACTTATTTTGCTTAATAAGATGGTCTCTAGGTCCATTCATGTTGCCACAAATGACTGTATCTCATCATTTCTTATCGCTGAATAGTATTCCATTGTGTAAATGTACCACATCTTCTTTATCCAGTCATCTATCGAAGGGCATTTTGGTTGTTTCCATGTTCTGGCCACTGTGAACAGTGCTGCGATGAACATGC
>PVKE010016022.1:0-32835 GCA_004027555.1 Craseonycteris thonglongyai
TAACTGAGTTTGCAAGTCTTTTGAAATTGCGTGTATTCTTCTTGTGACTGTGTTATTTGACAACTGTAGGTCTTGTATCACCGACATAATCTCACGCTTGTTAGAATATTCCTCAAACAATCGGCAGCAGTCAGAAATGCTTCTTTTAACAATTCACCATCCTGGAAAGGTTTTTTCTTCTTTGCGAGCATGTGAGAAATTTTGAAAGAAGCAATGGTTGCCTTTTCAGATTTTTCCACATGTCTAGTGAAAAGTCTGTTGAGTAAACTTCATTTTAGTTGATTTATTTTTTTCTTTCTTACTTCAGATTTAAGTGGATAACTCGTATCAAAAGTGGTATGACTTGTCTGAAAGTGACGTTCAACATTATGTTTTTTCGGCACTGCAATACTACTGCCACACAACAGGCAAATGCATTTACCTTTTAAATTAATGAAACAATATGATTCCTCCCAGTCTGTGTTAAAATTATAGGTTTGCTTTCTCTTATTTGGTCCACTCATTTTAGGACTAAAAAAATAAAAATAAAAATAGTTATAGAACTACAATATCATATCAAATTACCACCATAATAATAGATGACCTACCTCGCTTTTAGTTCATTTAAAATCAAATATATCAAAACACTGTGATCCTAGCTAACCGTCACGACCCGATCAGTCCAGCAACCACAATCAAAACGGCAACTTGGCGCCTCCCGGTTGGGTGGAGGAGAGTTTAAAGAGCGCAGCGGCTACACAAGACGCGACGTGTACAAAGGCGAAAGCTAGGGAAAAGCTTATACATACGATATCGCAAACACACCAACGAATATAATAAACCTGTGTAGATACTCAAACAATATTTTAAAATTCTAACAACTGTATAAAAATAAATGATAGTTTTACTTAGTGTTTATGAAAAACTTCTGATGCAGTCAAATAATGGCGGGCGCACACAAATCGGGCCGTCGGCGCCATGGCGCCCGCGGGCACGGGGTTGGGAATCCCTGGTCTAGAGTAACCTGATCATAGCTCCTTTTAGAAAGCAATTTTCTTTTCTTACTTTATTTAAAGATTTATTTTACTGTTTTCACAGCCAGAAAGAGACAGAGACAGAGAGAGACAGAGAGAAAGGGAGGGCCCAGAGCAGTCTCTATAGGTGTACATCGTTAGTTGTGACATGGTCTCATTCCACACAGGTGGGCAGGGGGCCATGCAGGGTGGGAACACACCCCCTTGAGCCATGGGCTGAACCAGCGGGGGGTGGGGGGGGGCAAGAACTAAACTGGGGGCCTATTCAGCATATGAATCTACATGGGCCAGGGCTGGGATTCGATCCTCAGTCTCTGGGTCTGTGAAGCGAGCACTTAACCCACTGACCCATCCCAACATCCCAGAAAGCAATTTTTTTTTTAAGAAAAACCAAATAGAGTAATGAGTCTCAGACCCAGGGAAACTTATTACTTGAAATAACAAAGAAACCTACATCTACGACCTTGGACTCATATATTTGATCACTTCCTTGAGAAATTATAAAGAGATCATATGTATGTTCTGAGAAGAAGATTCTTGGCCCTATGAGATGGCAAATTACTGGAAGGATTCTTCTGGTTAAAAAGAACTTCAATAGCATCTGGTCTAAACATCTGATCCTTAGCAATGAATGCCCCAACCAAATCTTCATTTAGCTGATGCTTTAACGACCCTAATGTTGTAGAACCTAATGTTACTATCTCCTTGGTACTTGAAATAAGGATAAAGGGCTAAAATCTATCACCTTGTGCCAAATCTGATAGTCTGCCTGATTAAGCAACACTGAATGGAACATTCTCTTTATTATAGGCTACAGGACATGTGTCTACATATTAGGCAAATTTATACCTTTTTTTTTGGTAGAAATATCACAATATACACCAAATTGAGATTGGTCTCAGTCTAAGTACTTTCTTTCTCTTTCTTTTCTTTCTTTCTTTCCTTCTTTCTTTCTTTCTTTCTTTCTTTCTTTCTTTCTTTCTTTCTTCTTTCTTTCTTTTTTTCTTTCTTTCTTTTCTTTCTTTCTTTTTCTCAGAGTCTGACCCTCATGCATCTGGAGATGTTTGGACTCAAATACAGGACCTTATACTTGTTCCTATAATTCTATCACATTAGATTCTATTCATTCTGAATACCTGTGGAGTTTTTGTGGTCCAGAATCTTTCCTTGAATGAGTTTACCATTTCTCTTGGCTTGGTATAATTCACAGATGTGAAGAACAGTTCTCATGAGTTAACTGATAGCATATCAGGGTACAGTCAAGGAAAGAACCGTTAGGGTAGAGGAAAGAGATGATGTTACCTTACTTGCTTAACCTAACCCTAAAGCTATATACTCATGTAAGAGAAAGAGGTGAGTGGGATTATGAAATCAATTGACAATTCAAAGCAGGTCAATTTGGAGTGGAGAACGAGAAACCCTGCTCCTGCTACTGCAGATACTGCTGAACATGATGACAATGATGATGATGATAATCAGAATGAAAGCCAGCATTCACTGAATGCAGAACTGTGTGCCAGGCATTGGACTAAGTGTTTTACATAGATATATAATCTTCATAACAGTTGTCAGAGATGAATATTAATTTCAACCCATTTGATAAATGAGGAAATGGAAGTTTCAAAGACATTCAGTCAACTGACCGGATCAATCAGCTATTAAATTGGTCACCCAAACCCCAATTTGATTACTGGCTTTTGTTCATTCCAAGGAAATTCTTGGTCTCCTCCTCAGCTGAAATCATCACTGAACATCAGAAACTTCACCCTAAGAGCCAGTGGCTGGCCTCTGTGTCCCCTAACACTTCCAACTGTGCTCTGAGCCCTCTGATCTAGAAAAGGGAGTCTGTATCACTTATCACAACCTCTACACTTTATTCTTCTATCTTGGGATTATTTTTTACATTTGTGAAAGTATTTGACACACTGAAAATGGGTAATTTATGTTTAGGAGACCTAGGTCCTATTCCCAGCTTTTCTATTAACTATCTGAGTGGCCTTAGGCAAGTCAACCTCTTTCAGCCTCAGTTTCTTCTTTGAAAAATGATAACCATATAGCCTCTAGGATCTCTTCTCAGGATAATTTAATTCTTTGATTCTTTTCCTGCAGTCAGAAACACTTAGTCTCAGCATGTAAAATGACATAGAAATAGCTGAACAAAGCATACTGTCCTAGAAACAAATGTTACTTTTATTTACAAACATAAATGATTGTTACCCTGCCACTTATCATTGTTTTGGACATTCTATACCATACTTGGGTGACCACATGATTTATTATTCAAATTAGGACACGTAGGGAGTAAAACCAGATGCTAATAGTTGCACCAGGACAACAAACATAACCAGGACCTACTCCTTTCCCATAACTAACCTTGCCCTTGCTCCCTTTGTGGCTGCCTCGCCCCTTCTCCTTGAGCTTCAACAAGAGCCAAAGGCACCACAAGACAGGTGTGAGCTCCCTGAGCCCCTTAATGGAGTGTTAAGTTCAAAGCCAAGGTGTGACCATTTAAATGCTAACACTTTCAAGCAAGTTTGCCTGCAACAGAAACACCCTGTTTAAGTCTTATTTCCCACTTTAGTCTTAAAACCCTTTTTGCATTGTTAATTTCCAGTTCATTCCAGTAACTTGCTTATTGTTTCTTTCTGAGTTGCTTTAGTTACACAGTCCTTTGACTTTGTGATGGGCTTGGAGAACACCAAATGGACCCCAACCTTGGGTTCGGTTCTGGGACACTCCTGTAAATGCTGGGGTTCAGCAAACGTGTTTCATGGTAGCCAGTGAGCAACTTGAAGTGATTCCATGGACAAATGCAGTTTATGCGAACATTTTGTTTTTTCAGGGGACATGTTGCTGAGTTCAGTGTCCTGTACCTGCACCTTATTTACTGACAATCAAATTGGCCCTCTTTCCAGAGCCACCAGCATCCTGATTCCTATCACAAACCTATTTTTAAAAATAGAAGATAAAGCCAGTTAAATTCTTGACTTAAAAAAACAACAACTATTATCAAATACTTATCTAAGTGCCTCATAGTAACTGTACTATCCTTTCAGTGAACTGAAAAGGACCTCTTAAACCAATTCTATATAGAACTTGACCATTTTATTTTAGGTGATGAAAGATCAAAATTTTAGCAAAGGAGTAAAGATATGATGTTTTCCTACTAAAATAGTTTAATAAATACTGTGCTTGGTGACTCATATAAAAAAAATCTTGAAGAATCATCTTGCATTGCCCTACTAAAATCCTCTCATTTCATGGCATTTCCTGTCTTTAAGATCCTCTCTACATGGTCACTATTTTTTAAAAGTAGGATTTATTATCAGTGTTTGAATGAACCATAAAAGTGCCTCTGAGATATTAATATTTCTGCAACTATGAACAGAAAATTGTTTTTTTCTATTGTCTGTGGATCAATGGGTCTGTGTTTTAAAATATTTTCTTCTACAGTTGTGGGCAATGTGTATTTATTAAAATATAGTTTTAGCCAACTGCCAAAAGGTCAGATGGAATAAGAGTTGAAACAGCATAAAATTAATAGCATTAAAAAAGCTAACACCCAAGTCTACTTCTCTTCTATAAGCTGTTTCTAGCTACTGTCCTCTCTGGGAGAGTTCGTGGTATGGTGGGCTCAAGGGAGGTGAAGTCTGATCAGCAATCTCCAGATCTCAGCTCCAGAAGTTTCTGTTCACATCAGAAATCAAAATTAGTAGTTTACACTGAGAATTATAGCCCTGTATGGGTCTATGTGACATGCCAAATTATGACCAAAGGTTAGAACAAGCAAGAGAAGTGAGACCTTAATAGCTAAGAAGTCAAGGTTCAAATTCCAACTCCATCTGTGCCTAGCTTGTGACCTTGAGAAATGATTTGACCTCTCTAGGACCAAGTCTATCCATGCAGGGCTCTCCAAACTACGGCCCGTGGGCTGGATGTGGCCCGTGAGGCCCTCTCATTCGGCCCGTGGAGACCTTTTTATCTGAATAAAATATATTAAATAAATAATTAAAAACAACATCTAGGGAAAGCCGGGACGGCTCAGCGGGTTGAGCGCTCGCTTTGAGGCCCCGAGGACCGAGGATCGAATCCCGGCTCCGGCCCAGGCAGGACCCACATGCTGAACTGGGGAGTTCCCACAGTTCGGTTCTCTAGCTGTCTCTATCTCTGTCTCTCTCTCTATCTGTCAAAAGTAAAATAAAAATAAATATGCACTGAAGATAAAATAATTACTCTCTATAAATATAAAAAGATAAAAAACAAAAACAAACAAACAAAAAAAAACAACATCTATGTTTTGATCCTTTTTTATTTGGACCTCGAGTGTGTAATCGGCCCCCAAACTGCTGTTTGATAGTTAATGCGGGCTGTAAAGTGTAAACTCATATAGATAGAGTGAGGATTGAATGATTTTAAATGCCTAGGAAAATGGTTGCAACATGGTAGGCAGTTAATAAACTGTTCGCTGAAATATTTGATTTAATAGCAATTATTTTGGAGTTTTATTTAAGATAGTGGCTTCAGGAATGAAGGATTAATTCATCTTCCTCACTTGTGTCTTTAAAGTTGGCCAGTGCCAACCAGTACAGCCCACAACCACCGTTAAGAACACACGGCACTGGCAGTGTTAATTTATAAAGGTTGAACCTAGGTTTTCTGCATCCGCTGCCTCTATCAGTGATGGCGTTTTACTAGATGGAGAGCTCATGGTGTTGAGAGCAAACGGGGAATTGCCTGGTCCTGATGTTTCCTTCCAACCGATTCTGGTTCCTTAGCAGTTATCTTCACAAGTTAGAGCCATGCGAGAAAGTCTTGGTTTCTCTTTCATGCTTGATTTCACACATGTTCCCAGATCTTCCCCCAAAGTTAGGCTTTTTATTCAGTGGCTAAGCAGGGCGCATTACCATGACATGCAAAGCCTGACATAATCCAGTGAGGACCAGGAGAGCTTGGATACAGGCAACAGTCAGTGGAATGAATATTCATTGTCTGGCGCCACTAATTAGTTACACTCTCATTTCATCAACAACTATTAATTGGACACTTACCGTGTATCAGGTTTTGTTCTAGGACCTGAGGATTCACAGTTAATAGGGGGATCTTGAATTCGGGAGAGGGAGACAAACAAAAAAGCAAGAGAGCAAGGAAAACAAAGAAAAGGGAGAGGAATCAGTCAGAGCATCTAAGAGCTACACGGGGAATTAAAATAAGGTGAGAGGATGTATTGTGTCTGCATCAGACGAGGTGGTCAAGGGAGGCTTCTCTGTGAGGTGATAACTAAGCTCAGCGCCGAATTAAAAGGACACAAACATGCAGCGACGAGTGTGATGACGTTCAGGCAGAGAGTGCCATTCACACAGAGGCTCCCAGCTGGGCACCAGCTTAGAATCCAGGAGGACAGGACCAAGGGCCAGGTGGCTGGGAGAGTATGGGGGAGGGTGTAGAAGAGGTCGGTAGACAGGGTCAGGTCAGCAAGGACTTCATAGCCAAAGTGAGTATAGAATATTCGCTACATGTGAGGAGAAGCCATTGGACAGTTTAAAGTAGAATGACATGATCAAGTTATATAAATTCGTCATTAACAAAGTCACTCTGGGTGCTGCGTGCAGAAGGCTTATAGCGAAGAACAATGGAGGCAGGGAGACCATTCCCGTAGCCCAGGCAGGAGAGGCTCCTCGCCCAGATAAGCATAGTGATGTGGTGGAGAGAGGGGGTCAAATTAGGATCTATTCGGAGTCATGGTCCTCAGGACTTGCTAACGGGCTGGGTGCGGAGAGCGAGGAGGATGACTCTTACATTCTTAGCCTGACCAACTGTACAGAAGGTGTCATTTCCTGAGAAAAGGACGAGGAGGAATGGGTTATCAAGTAACTGCTCTGGGAGCACTCTCGCAGGTCCTTTGGGTAAATGCACTATTGCCATCTCTCCACATGTGTGCACCTGCTCATGCGAACTCTGCCTCATTTGATCTTGTAGCCAAAATAGACAGAAGACACTCCTCAAACTAAAAGACCCTCAACTATAGTTAGCCTTTAGGTGAAGAAAGAAATTTTAAAATATATAAAAATCATAATTTTATTTCAAAAAGCCAATTTTCATTTTTCCATTCTTAATTGTTGTTGGCTCAGATGCACAAGGATTGACAATTAAGTTTGTGAACTCATTGCTGAATGTCACTATGGTGATCTTTGAAGCACTGCCCTCGGGAAGCTATGCACCGAAGCCAGCGCCTAGTCCACCCTCAAAGCAGTTGTGGAACTCCTTTTTCTGGTATGGCCATCAGAGCCATTGTTGTATTACACTTGATGTCCTGAATGTCATTCAAATGTCTTCCTTTCAATATTTCCCTTATCTTCAGATAAAGAAAAAAAAAATCATTGGGAGCCAAATCAGGTGAGTGGGGAGCATGTTAACAATATAGTTATTTGTTGACTGGCTAAAAACGTCCTCACAGACAGTGCTGTGTGAGCTGATGCATTGTCGTGATGCAAGAGCCGTGAGTTATTGGTAAAAAGTTCAGGATTTTTTTTGTGTTTTATGCAGCCTTTTCAGCATGTTCAAATAGCCAACTTGGTTGACTGTCCAGTTGGTACAAATTCATAATGAACAATCCTTCTGAGAGGAAAAAGGGTGAACAACATTGTTTTGACTCAGAGCCCAGAGCAGTCTCCATAGTTGTACATCATCAGTTTTCGACCTGGTTTTGTTCCGCACAGGTGGGTGGGGGCCGCACAGGGTGGGAACTGGGCTGGGGCCCTCCCACATGGGAAGCACACCCCACCCAGTTCAGCATATGGGTCCACACAGGCTGGGTCCAGGACTCAATCCTCAGACCCCAGGGCTGCACTTAACCCACTGAGCCATCCCGGTTTACCTCCATTTTGACTCTTGATTTGGACTGCCAAAATTTTTGGTCATGGAGAATTGCCTGACTTCTATTGTGCACTTCGACACTGTGTTTCATGGTCATATTGGTATACCCATATTTCAGCACCAAAGATGCCCAAAACATCATCTTGCCCTTTCAAAAGGTCTTGGCAAACTTCAACTCTCCTTTTACTTTTGTTCGTTGGTGAGCTCCTTCAGGACCATTTTTGCACACACCTTTCTCAGCCCAAGATTTTCAGTAAAGGTTTTCCTGTTTCTCTATTGATGCTTACTTGGTCTGCTATGCTTCTCACAGTCAGCCTACAATTTGAAACACAATTCAACAAAATTTTGCAATATTTTTGTAGGTTCTGCTTGTTACTGGCTGCCCTGAGCTCTCTTCATCAGTGACACTTTTTCTCCCCTCAGGGAAATGTTTAATCCGTTTGTACACTGCCATTTTCTTCATGACAGTATCCCCATCAACTTGGATGAAGATGTTGATGATTTCATTTCCACTCTTTCCAAGTTTAAGAAGAAATTTAATGCTTGTTGATCTAATTCAAGCTTCGGCATTCTCATGATAGCACACAAAAACACGCAACAACCGTAATGAACGCCACTCAGCAAGACATCACCACACATCGACATGAACACAGCTGTGAGGCACTGATACACCAAGGTTAGGACACCTTGCCGAGTTGCTTATACAGTGCTGCAAACTTAATTGTCAGACCTCTTATAGTAAGAACCTACAGACATAAAACTGTTAGCTACCATTACTACTGTCTTTACTGTTTATTCATATAGTAACCCTGACAAATGATCATCCAAGTTCTTAGTTTTAGGAAGATCCTTACTTCCCAACGTGAATCCTTCCCAGTGTTCAACAATCCCAGCACTAAAATGGCCTAACTACCACACATGGAGCCCAATTCTGTCTTCCAGATATCAGTGTAGCTTCTCTCCTCATCTAGTTCTTTATATATTTGAAGGTAACTATCATATATCATCTACTGACATTTACTAAATACCTATTAAGTAAACTAGACTCTACATTTCATGGGGCCAAATATCCTGTAAGTTTGCTTATCAGTGCAAAGCCAACACCAAGTGTAGTATCTGGCATATCAGTGTTCAAATTGAATAATAGAGAAATGAATGACTCCTTTGTTAGTTAAGACATTAGTAAGAATTTCCTCAAAGATTGTGCTTTGATGTTGAAGGAGATTTGTGACATGTCAGGCAGAGAGCTATAATTTAATTCTATTTAAGCATTTACTAAGGGCTTTCTATATGTCAGATGCTATATGAGGTATCAGAGATAATGGAATATGGTTCCTCCATTAGGGATCTATTGATGCAGCTCACAACCAGGCCATTCCAAGGAGGAATGCTCCAGGAACGTCTGTCTGAGAAAACTCTCTATCTGGAAGGAGAATGCTTTGCCAAAGTCCAGAAAATAGAACAGGTTGGAAGGAGAACTCAGAAATCTGCCCAAGATGGGAGAGAGCAGGAGAAAAGCAAGAGGGTTATAGCAGAGATTAGAAAGGGGAGAGCCAGAGGCAAAATAAGAGGTGGATACATTGAAAGCTGGTTATCAAAGAATTCAGTGAATTCAGGGTGTCTACTAGGTTGTTGCTTGTGAACCTTGAAGGGGACAAGGTCTGTGACATCTAAATGACATTAGCCTGATCAGTGTGTGTACTGCAATGCATAATGATATAGTGTAACTTTACAGTCTGAAAATTCAAATAAGGACACATAACATTGTGTTTCACTGATTTATTAGTGTCCATCTGCGTAATGGATTTCAACCTTCCAGATCAATTTATTCTCTAAGGAGAGTCCCACATACGAGTATGACTAGGGATATACCTGCTCATGATCTTCTTTGCCCTCTTTATAGGCCTTCGAAGAAGGTCTCTACCTAAGCAGGGGAACCTCACACCCCTGACCCTCTCTCTGCTTGACATAAAAATAAGAGGCACCATTCTCTGGTCCTCTCCCAAATGGGGTGACAGTGTCTTCAACTCTGAGTAACCCTTCACCTGGGTCCGGAAGCAACATTGCTTGTGCCCAAGGTCTTACCAAGTCCCACTTGAAAGGACCTCTCAGCTTGGATCCATGGGCTCAATTGTTACAGAAAGTCAGTAGACATCATAGTGATCTTACTGAATCAAGCAAAATAACTGTACATACACACACCTTTTTATCATCCAACAACCAGTTCACCAACATTGCTCTTCCTAGCTTATGCCAAAATAACTACAGGCCTCATAAATATTTATTAATACAGACTGCTGTAGCCAGCCTCTAAGATGTCCCCAGTGAGTCCTGCCTGCTGTTGTTCACTCCCTTGTGTGGTCATCTCCCAGGCCCCGGCCAGTCTTTGTGAGCAAGCATCTACAGCACAGGTGATGGTATACCTTGTCAAGATTAGGTGATAAAAGACACACTTATTTCTGCTTTGGGCTCTCTCCTACTCTCTTAGATCACCCATTCTGGGTGAAACTAGCTGCTATGTCCTAAGCCTTGCAGAGGTCGAGGTTACGAGGAAAGAAGGCTTCCAGCCAACATGCAGTGAGGAACTGAGGACTGGAGCCACCAGCCATGTGGGTGAGGCTTCTCAGAAGCAGATCCTCCAGCCCCAGCTGAACCCCCACGGATGCAGCCCTGGCTGACAGCTTGATTTCGGTATCATGAGAGACCCTGTCCCAGAACCGCCCTGCTAAGCTAGTCTTAGATTCTTGACACTCAGAAACCATGAAATAGTAAATTTTTATTGTTTACAGATGCTACATTTTAGCAAAAGTGTTACACGGTGATAAAGAAGTGATACAAAACTAGTGGACAGGCAGGCAGAGGGGCAGTCAATTTTAGACGCCATACATCTTTTCTTCAATGGGTTCATCCAGGACGAGCCTGCTATAGTGGTTTAAAGAATTAGCACTTGTGGGGAAGCCGGGATGGCTCAGTGGGTTAAGCGCTCACTTTGCAGCGCCGGGGACCAGGGATCGAATCCCGGCCCCGGCCCGTGCGGAACCATGTGCTGAACTGGGAGCTCCCCCAGTTCAGTTCTCTCTCTGTCTCTGTCTCTGTATCTCTCTCTCTCTCTGTCAAAAAACAATAAAAATAAATAAATATTAAAAAAAAAAAAAGAATTAGCACTTGTTTACTTCATGCAAGATGGGTAATGTGCTGGGGAGAAAAAAAGGCTGAAACGCATTGCAATAAGAAAGTTCTTGCTACTTAACTAGGACCATGGTGATGACAAATTGCACATCAGGACATCAGCATGCCCTGTGGTGTAACGGCACTAACGAGTGCACACTTCCCACCATTTCTAAAGGTTAATACAAAAACTCATAGTGTAACGTGGATGGGGGCCTCCAAGGGTTCTGAATAAATCCGGTGTGCTATTATTTTCCATTTTTAATGTGAATTGACAAGGGCCGCATTAGACTGTTAGCGCTTCCTTCCTGAAGAAGAACCCCAACATCTTTTAGTGCCCTCAGTAGCAAATGACTTGTCCCAGAGCCTATTCGCTTCTTTCGATGGAAAGCCTACTGACACCTGTTATGCTGTCTACTAGATGGAGATTTTCCAGAATGTGGGTGACACGGGAACTTTGCCAACTGAAAGGAATGCAGGCTGTAGCCCTTGCTCTTGGCCACTGAAGAAAAATTGCTGGTGGTCAGGAATAATTTTGAAAGCCTGTTTGGTCCAAGAGAAATGTGTCAGTGCCAACCAAAATGCCAGGTCGTGAATCCATAGTCCTGATCCTGCAGCTACAATTTCATTAGTACTGAGGTCGTTTTATGAAGACTTTCTACACCTGCAGGTTGTCCTTTGGACTTAATTACTAATCCTGGTCACATATTAAGGGCTTTGATGAAGCAATTTGCTTTTTTCCTTCCTCTCTTTCACCTCAGCGAAAGATTACAGAATCTGAGTGTGAGGTTAAAGGATTACTTCTGAGTCCTGCGAGTCCCGACACTGCTCCCGCTGCCTGTCATTTCCTGGAGTGGTTACTTATCTGTCAATATTTCTTCCCTTTTTTCCCAAGTCCCAGGCCTACTTGATCTTGGCCGCTTGGCTCGGCTGGTGGAGGAATAACAAGGGTCTTCCCATCATGCACCACTCCGGGATGCATCATGACAGAGAAATCTCAAAGCCCAGGTCAATTATAACAGAAGATGTGCACCACCTCTGCCCTGGAACGTCTTCTGGGGCTGCAGGTTGTTTCAAACGAAGTCACCTGAAAAATGCGAGGAAATGTGTGTCGGCGCCTGCCTGGCTTTCTGCTTGTTTAGCAGGACACAAATAGCAGAAGACAAACACTCCAAGCGTGTGGTTTGTGGTCAGGAAGAGGGAATAAAGTTGGCAGCTACCTCATTGTGCCATAATTACTTTTTAATTAGAATTCATTGACTACAGATGGATTCTTCCTGTTCTTTCGCCCACTGATGTTTTTAATATTCCCACATCAGATATTACGAGGCAGTAGCCAGCAGTGAATTACATAAAATAACCCTGTAGTGGGTAGTGACTTACAGAAAGTCACTAACTTAACCATTTGTCTTAGATGAAAAATGATCTTACACCTCTTTGTGGATTCTATTGCTGGTTTGTTGATATAGTGTTTGTTTACTCTTGTTCCTACAGGAAAAAAAAAATATCGTAGTTCTTGTATCAAATTACTATAACTGACTGGAACATTTTTATTTCAAATAATGTACCATCATTTCTTTTTCATGGTGACACTAATAAATTTGCAGGATTTCTCATTCTTTCCACTCCTACTAATAAATAATTTGAACACAAACGTGAATGGAATGTAAAATTTCATGCTGTTCTAAGAAATCATTGCTCATCACATTCTAATTGTAACTAAGTTTGAACCTGAACAGCTATTTGCAGTATTTTGATAGAAATAAGAAGTAATTTCCATTTTTTTGCTCCAGGGCCTCTCTACATGAACTGACATATGATGCATTTTTGAAGTCACACTTAATAATTCTCTTTTCATTATAAACAACCGCACCCTTGTTGAATAGCAGATCTAAAATTAGGCTTACACAGGCCTATGTAATGTACCTAAGAAACATGATTTATTCTAATGTAATAATGGCATAGATTTATAAAGCTTGACTACTCCAATTCTCCTCGTTATGGCTGTAAAATATTTGTGGCCGCTGTGGGATTTTCTAGATCATTATTTTAAAAAACGAAAAACCCATTTTGACAGATGAACTGGGGCCATTCTGAGCAAATCACAGATACTTCACATAACAAGGCCTCCAAAGAGGGTAGCATACAGTTATTACTATGGCAACCCAGATCAAACCACTATTTTAGGAGAGAGTTTCCAGTTTTACAATGCAATGATGATTGTTTATAGGACCATTGAAACCAGATTCAGCAAAGGTTTAAGAAATGAGCTGACAAGAGGAAAATCATTATAGATAAACTGGGGATACCTGAATGGGCTAGCCTGGCATCTGCCACTGTTTGATCAAATACTGAAATTTACTGCCCAGGACAGTAGAAACAATGGAAGATGATCTAGATGATGAGATACATCCTGAAGTTTCTTCTGTTACAATGATTCGAACTAAGATCAGTCCCATCTTAAGTTAAAACTCCAAAAGCAAAGAGTTATTTTTATTTGTTTTTGTTTTTTTGTTGTTGTTTTTTTGAGTACGTATCTCTCATATCCCTTCTCTTTCTAGCTGCAAAATATGTACTTGTAACTTTGAAGTTGTGGGCTAATACTTCTTTGTCTAATGTATTCCACTTGACAGAGTGTGACACGCCACAACTCAAGAGCCACACGCATCACACAGGGCTTTGTGCTTGCAACATGGCTACACGAAGTGACAGCTGGTTGCTGCCCCACTCAGTTATTTTGATATCAGTGAAATTTTTACACTGAAAGAGAAAAACCGTCTGGATCATGAGTTGTCCATTTTGCTGAATCTGTCTTAAAATATCTAAAAGACACTACTGTAAGGTGACCAGATTTTAACATTGGTAAAGCGGGACACCATTGACCGGGGTGGGGGGTGGGGGGGAGTGGTTCTTGATTAAAAATTTGGTCTATCTCCCGCCGTTCCCTAGCTTGCCGTGCATTCTTTCCAAAAATCGGGACTTTTTAAAACGACTCGGGATGCGGGACAAATTGCTAAAAATCGGGACTGTCCCGCCGAAAGCGGGACGTCTGGTCACCTTACACTACTGGGTAGGCTGACCAGATGCACCATTTTAAATGAGACAGAAAATGACAGTATTGTCCCATTTCAAATGCGATGTCTGGTCAGCCTACTGACACCCTGAAGTTAGCTCACTGAGACTAAGCTGACCACACGTCCTGTTTGAAACAGGACAGTACTGTTGTTTTCCGTCCCGTTTAAAATTGTATGTCTGGTCAGCCTACTACTGGCTGAACAAAGTGCATTAAAGTGAAAGGTTGAATAACCATTTATTTGTTTAGCAACTATTTATTGATTATCTCCTGTGTGCCAACTGGTGTGTACAATGGCTGTGGGTGTTGCTATGTGTGTGGTGGTGGAGTTAATGGTCTAGTGGGAGGGAGATGATAAGGGCCATAGAGAGGTATTAAAAGGATGCAGAAATAGAAAATAACTAGATATAAATGCATTTCAGATCCATTCCAATACTTATTAACCTGAAAAATCTTTCAGTCTTTGAAGAGACAAAAAAGAACCACATTTATTGAAAGTCTGCTTCATGCAAAACTGTGTGTTAAGTGCTCTATGTATCTCATTTGATACCCTGAGAAATGATGGATGCCATTATGTCTATATTGCAGATGAGTGAGCTGAGACTCAGAAAGGTGAACTAGAAATTCTTAAGGGTATTGAACAAATACAAATGTAGCACTTACTATGTGACAGGCACTGTTGTAAGCACATTGCGAATGTTAACGTATTAACTACTTGTAATAACTGTGTAAAGCAGATTTTCTCTTGAGTCGCCGTGTTCGGCCCTGCTGTCGCTGCTCCAGTTGACTACGAGGGACGGACGACAGCAGGGTCGGCGAGGTGTAGCCTGTAGCCTTTGGCCGTAGTCACGATGAGTTTGCCCCTCAATCCCAAACCTTTTCTCAATGGATTAACAGGAAAGCCAGTAATGGTGAAACTTAAGTGGGGAATGGAGTACAAAGGCTACCTGGTCTCTGTAGATGGCTATATGAACATGCAGCTTGCAAACACAGAAGAATACATAGATGGAGCATTGTCTGGACATCTGGGTGAAGTTTTAATAAGGTGCAATAATGTCCTTTATATAAGGGGTGTTGAAGAAGAAGAAGAAGATGGGGAAATGAGAGAATAGCATCTTTGTGGGGATTTTTTTTATATAAATTTCTAGACAATAAAGATTTTTGTTTGTTTTTCAACTTAAAAAAAAAAAAAAAAAAAATAACTGTGTAAAGCAGTACTACTGTATTCTCCATCTTACAGATTTGGAAAATGAAGCACAGAGAGACTGAGCAACTTGCTTCACACAGCTAGTAAACGGCAGAGTCAAGATACAAAGCGTGTGCTGCTACTGCCATGAGGGGAGGCACGTGCCGTGTGTAATCAACAGCTGTGACCTGCTGTCTGCCGTCAACAATCGAATCCAGACGTAGTCAACAGCTATAAGAAATCAACAACATGGCTGTGATTTAAGCCAGGATGGCTGATTTGTCACATGCTTACTTCGTTCTCAGCCTCTTTGCCCTCAGATAGACACGCTATGCCAAATATTTAAGTATCAAACATACCTTGTATTTATTTTACTCACGTATCTTAATTATTCCTTGTCCAGAATAAAATAATGCCTCCACATCATTTCCAAGACTTTACATACTTAGAGTGACGAAGTGATCACAGAATTATAATTTGGTTGGAGCAAGCCATTAAATCTATAAATAATTTCACAATGTCAGAAAGTTTTGAAAAACTGAGGTAGAGTTGTATTATGTGAGGTAAATGGACTGGATGTAAACCCTATCAGCTCTTACTTAACTGAATCTGTTCACGTTTATCAATTAATTTGTGATTTCAAAGAGAGCAGCCTCTGTCCAGGCTGGTGTGGCATTCTTGGAACTATGGGATTAATGGGCACTATGTTCCGGCCACGGGCATCTGTTTCCCCCTCGCTTTGCTGGAGGCACCCTGCCTTCCCCCTTGGGAAAGACCTTCGTATCCTTGACCCTCCACCACTTTTCAGGTGGATGTATTGAGAGTGGACCCAAGGCTGGGTGGCAGCTCTTGAAGAGAGAACCCTTCGTCTGTGGACTTGCTGACAAGGCACTACTAACAGTCACCTCCCCACCACATGGGGTTCTGAAAACGAAGCAACATGGGGGAAGCACGAACTGGGAGACCTGAATGTAGATGCACCGCTGGACTTTTCCGTTCAAAAAGCAAATACCTTTTTTATTTTTTTTGTCTGAGCCAGTTTTGTGTCAGTTGCAACCTACTGAGTCCTGGTCATTAGAGGTTATGACAAAACTGTTCTAATAACCTCTTGTTAATCCTTTGTCCTTACCACCTTCCCTGCTACTCTCCATATCTAAGCTACCAGGAAGCCTCATCTATTTTCTCTCTCATATATTTCTCAAATCCTTCCACTTCTCTCCTTCACTGTCATTACATTAGTCCAAACAGCCATTGTCTCTCTTTTACCTTTTTTTAAAAGATTTATTTTATTGTTTGAGAGAGGAGAGAGAGAGAGAAAAGGGGGAAAGAGAATGAGAGAGAAGTGGGGAGGGCCCAGAGCTGTCGCCATAGCTGTACATCATTAGTTGTGACATGGTTTCATTCCACACAGGTGGATGTGGGGCCACGCAGGGTGGGAACCGATCTGGGGGCCTCCCGCATGGGAGATGAGAGCAATCACCACCAGCCCAGCAGTTACCAGTTGCGCAGCAGCTCAGCATATGGATTTGCACGGGCCACAGCCAGGGGCTCTCACCCTGATGGGCTCCCCTGACATCCCAGCCATTGTCCCTTATTTAGACAATCTGATGTAACCTTCTCTCTGGTCTCCTGGCATCCAATCTAGCCCTCTTCTAGTCCATTCTCCACATTGCAGCTAGAGCAAGCTTTCTAAAATGTGAAAAGGATTGTGTTGCTTCTCTATCCCACTATCCCCTCCTTCCCCTAAGATCAGTGCGGCTTCCTACTGATCTTAGCTCACACTTTAAAATCCTTAATACCACCTTTGGGGTCCTGCACAATCTGCCCCTATCGATTTTCTGGGCATGGATTCAATATATGGTCTCTTCTTTTCCCCACACCCCCCTAAAAGGTTTTGGTTTTAATTTGCAGCCTTCAATTTTTTCCTTTAGTTGAAAAACAACTCTCCATATTTCCTCTTACTTTTCCCTCATGGTTCTGACTTTATTTTTTGCAGCTATTAGTCTCCATGTTTCCTGCCATTTTTTATTTACTCATTCGCAACTTATAGTGTTGACTTTCTTTACATAACTCAAGCGGTACGTTCTCTGCAGATTCCTTGCCGTCTTAGTGGAGTCATAGGAAGGCAGTTGTAAGGAATTCTTCAAAGCGTGTCCCTGTTCCCACCTCCACCCGGTGGCACGTGCTGGGAACTGCCGCAGAGCACATAGCATGTTAGGGGTGTCTACCAGCTCTCCCGAAATCCCTTACACAAAGAAAAAGTGCATTTCAGACCTGCAGGGTGCAGATGAGCTGGTGATTGTCTTTTTTTTCGAATTTTCTTCTCTCTTGGTGAAAACCATTGCATGAGTTTTGGATTCTTTTCTCTGCTCGTTTTATTTTTTTCATCAGAGTGGTCTCTGGTTTTGTTGTGCTCCTCCTTTGTTGCAGGATGTCTGCTCTGCACACCCATCTCCTCTGCTTATTTCACCTGCTTGGATCCCAGACTTGTTGGCCATCCTCCCTCAAATTCATTCAATAATCCATGCTTTGCTGTCTTTTCTCTAGGAGTTTGTTTTCTTTTCCCTTTCTTCCTCCCTATTCTAGCTGGTCTGTTCACACTGGAAGGGGACACATGGTCTCATGGCAGCTCTGCTGAAGGTTTGGCCAAAATGCCAAATGGGACCTTTGTGATGTTACATTTTTATCATATTTGACAAGACACGGAATGATGAGTTAAGTTTCTATTTCAGAATCAACACCTCCTGTAGCCAACCCTTCACCTGGGACTATGATCTGTAGTTATGTTAATCCAGAAAGTATTTAAACAGGTGAGGACAGATTACAAAAGTGTACTTTTGTGCTATAAAGAAAAGATGAGTGCTAGATAATATATTTTAACACACAAGTAAATTATAAAGATCTGCCCTGTCTTTTGCCTCAAAGGTTTAGGGACAGGCAGTATCGTGCAGTGAAAAAAGTCTTGCCCAATACTTGGGATATCTGAATTCGTTGCTTATTAACAGGGTGCCTTTCGCTTTTTTAGTATAGTATAGATCAGGGGTGTCAAACTGGTCACCCGCAGGTTGGGAGGTAATTCTTTGTGGCCCACGATGCTCTGAAATAAAATGAAAATAGAAAAAATTGTTATGAATATTGCCTCGATCTCCCCTAAGCGCTATTTTCTTCATAACAACTTTTTCTATTTTTATCTTATTTCAGAGCATTGTGGGCCACAAAAATTACCTCCCAACCCATGGGCCGCCACTTTGACACCCCTGGTATAGATCATGGGCTTTGGGGCCAGACGACTTGGGTTCAAATCCCAGCTTTGCCAATATTACATGTGTGGCCTCCATTTCTACCTGTAAAATGGGTGAAATGACACTTTCTTATAAGAAAGTATATAAAGCATAATATACATTGCCTGGCATATAGGAGTGTTTAGTAAATGTAATTTTTATTTCCTCTTTTCTAATTTGTATAACTTGTCTAACTTCTCCCAGCCTTCATAGTGACATCTGAGTCCTAATATTTTGGGTCATTTCTGAGGCTCAGTTATACCAAAGATCTTTCTACACTTTGGCACAGTGCATCCCCTTATTTTCTTAAGCTGTTTCAAGGTGAGTTTCTGTCACTCCCAACCACAAGAGAGTTGATTCTTCAAGACACTGCTTGCTTTTGCTTTGCTCAATATATTGGCTTCCTTTGCTCCAGTGGAGTTCCCTGTGAGAGGAGATCCATGGCCACAAGCAAATCCTACCTAGCTAGCGTATTTCAACTCTACCCCCACGTAGAAAGGTGCCCTCTTTAGTTAGTTCTCGTGGGAACAATCCCAGAGAAGGGCACTGATTGGCCTATCATGGCTCATGTGCCCTTCTGTGGCCAAGGAAATGGAATTCTAAGGTTACAACCTCCCCTAGACCATTAAGATGGGGAACAATGAATGGTCTATAAATAACATGAGAAAAACTATCCCCTCGAAAGGGTAAGGAGTGCTAGGCAGGGAATATAACTTGTGTCTGCCACACCTACACTGGCCTACTTACTTTTTTTTAAGATTGATTTTATTGTTTGAGAGAAGATAAGGGCCCAGAGCAGTCTCCATAGTTGTACATCATTTGTTGTGACGGATTTCATTCCACGCAGGTGGATGAGGGGCTGCATGAGATGGGAACCAAACCGGGGGTCTCTCGTATGGGAGGCGAGAACCTTCACCGCCAAACCATCCTGGCGGTTACAGTTGTGCATATGGGTTTGCAAGGGCCGAGGCCAGTGCCGGGGCTGGGAATCAAAACCTGGACCTCGTGAATTTGAGGCAAGAGTTCAACCACTAGTCTGTCCCAGCATCCCCACTTACCTACCTGCTTTTGGCTTCATTACAGAACAATACACATGAAATACTTGGAAAATATAGCAATGCAAAATCTTATTATAACTTAATTTGTTATAAATTTGAGAGTACATAGATGATAATAAAATATATTAACATAATATTTTCTCCTAAATGTATTTTTAGGTCAGAATATTAGCCCTCAAACAATACTTTATGACCCTATTGTCCCCACAGAAAAGCTCTCTATTATAGCAGAAAACTAGGAATGGTTCCAACAGTCAAATCAACCACAGAGCAATTTTCTTATTAATCATTTTTATCTCATCGCATATAAATCACACATAGACTGCTAAATGCCAAACTCTTGTCACTGAGTTTACTGTCTCATTGCCTCACCCAGTAGGATATGAAGGTGATTTCAATGACCTTGTGTATCCAAAGCCACGAAGTAGCAGCCACTGTCCTTAAGAAACAACCTAAGAAACACAGACGTCTCACTCTGCAGACACTCTTGACCCCCAACCAATAACATTTAGTTGGGCTGGAAGAAAGAGGCAGAACTCTTCTTTCAGAAAATGTTTATGGAACACTTCCCTTCTTGATAAATGTGGCCGTGCTCAGAGAGAATATGCAGTCCTCATTCCTTTAGCAGATCACAGTCTGCTAGAGAACAGTAAGAAATAAACACACTCTTCAAGTTCAATATCCTTGTTCTATGTTGGCCCAGCCTAAGTCCTGAGGAAGCTTGCAAAGGGGCAGTGTTCTAGTCAGCGCCGCTGCCATCGCAAAGGCCGCACACCAGGTGGCTTCCACAACAGAACGTTATCTTCTCCGAGTTCTGGGGGCTGGGAAGTCCAAGATCAAGGTGCAGCCAATTTGGTTCCTAGGGAGCCTCTCTTCCCAGCTTGTAGACAGCTACCTTATTGCTGTATCTTTACATGGTGGAGAAAGAGCAAGCTTTCTAGAATCTCTTCTTATAAAGAAATGAATCTTGTCATGAGGGTCCCACCCCCATTCTCATATAACCCTCATTCCCTCCCAAAAACCCACTTCCAAATACCATCACTTTGAGGGTTAGGGCTTCAACATATGGATTTAGAGGGAATGTAATTCAGTGTTTTGCAAATGGGCAGCAATTCCTATTAAACACTTCTGCAGAAGAGGATGGTTTGAGATAACAGCTAAGAAGCACATATAATAGAACCGTAGGCCAACCATTGCTAAAAATCTATTCATGGTTGCTACTTCCAGGTGCTCTAGGGGGCAACATTGAGGCTGATTAGAGTAGATTTGTATTTAGTATGATTTTTTTTAACGGAAGTAAATTGTTTTGAATGGGAGCATGTTTTCAAATTTGCACATTTAGCTGATGGAGGGACTAAACATACTTATTCAAGTCTATTTATTAATAATTTTACTCCTTATAATTGCCAACATTTATTTTATACTTAGCGTGTGCCAAGGACTATGTGAGACGCTTCACATATTTTATTGCATTTGTTCCACAGAATGTGAGATAGGTGTAACCCCATTTTACAGCTGAAGAAACTGAGGACTCACAGAATCAGGCACATAGCTGCTAAGTACTGGTTAAGCAGGAGTTTGCACACCAGAGACCTACATCTAACACAGACCTCTTGGCCACTCTGATGTACTGTCCATGATTCCCTCACTGGCTGACAAACTTGTCACCCATCCCTGCACTGGGGGCCACGTCAGAACCACACAGCCGGCTTCCCTAGGCTGCTGCTAGCCCAAATGCTCTACTCCGAATGGGAAACTGCTGGTCACGTCGCCTCTGGCCTATTGTGTTACTAGCTTGATGCTGAGTGTGGTTGGGGCTGTCAGCGTGCCAGGAAACATTTAGCAGGAGGGAAAAGCAAGGGAAAAAGTATACTGCACGTGCATTACCAGTTATTTAAATGAGGCCAATTACCTTAAACTGTAAAAACATAGTCAAGTTTAAATACCTACAAATCACTTTAACAAATTTAATAACAGACAATTCTCACTGCTTGCTCCATTTGGGCCATATTAAATGCAGCTTGTTTGAGAAGTGTGGGCTGGCTGACTGTCCTTTCTCCCTCCTACCCATATAGTCATCACATCTGCAAATAGACAAAAGCAGTTCCGTCTGTGCAACCTAAATGTGGCTCTCTTGTGAAGACTGAAAATGAACCACTTAATTTCTGGTTCTCCTTTTCCGCATGTGGTTGGGGCCATATTTTGTTCATGGGTGTTGGCCCTGAGTGATCTATGGGAGGCCTGTAGGTACAGAGGGAAGATTGTCATTACTACACTGGCGTACAGTCAGGGATGTGACCTGACAGCAAAGCCACAATAACACATAGGACCAAGGAGCCAGCCGTGAAGATGAATGGAGGACCACACGACAAAGACCTTTCAGAGATGAAGGAGAAAGTGGTCAAACCACAGCACACGGTTCCTCTCCTATTGTCGCCCAAGCGGAGTCAGGCGAACACATTGATGCAGCATTCAATCTAGAGCAATTTTTCCATTTGGGGTTAATGGCTGGAGTGTGAACCCAGACACTGTCTAATTAGGAACAAGTTTGTGCTCGGGAACAATTACCCAGCTAATTGGTCTAGTAGTGCATGTATGGCTCTGAAGACTGAGTGGTAAGAAACAGTGGTGAGCCTCAGTCCTCCCAGGTCTGGGGTGTTTCACAGGAACAGCACAGGAGGTCTCAGTTGGGAGAGATTTAGGGATCATTCGGGCCATGGGCTCATTGTGCAAATGAGGTGCAGGCTCACAGGTTGGTGGTAAGGCGGCACTAGAATGTAGTTTCTCCTCTTCTCTCAGTCCACTGCTGGTTGGCTGATAACCACACTATGTTTGACTGGCAGGAGCTAAACAATCGAGAAAAGAGGCCTGACTGGATGTTGGCAGCCAGGGCCTGACCCCAAGGAGGCTTTTGAGGAGGGAGGGTGGATTGTATATTTCCGCACCACGCACCCTGTTCGTTAGATTTCACATTCTCTGGAAGACATGTAAATGAGAAGCGGCCCAGCTCTTCCTTGTACTTCCTGTTTCCAATTTATTCCAACAAAATCATGCATACTCTGAACAAACATTTACTGGGCCCCTGGGATGTGCCTCTATTATCTGCCAAAGTACTAGGCTAGGTGCTAGGGACACACACATAAATAAGGCATAGTCCCTACTCTCAGATTCAGAGACAAGGGTTAGACTGGAAGCTTCTAGTACAACTGTCTTCCATGATATGTGGTGAAAGGGACAGATCGCCTAGGCTATATTCAGAGAACAAGTCATTCTTCTGTCTATATGCCCTCCACTACTCAGAATCTTTAACAAAATCCTTTTTAATAATAATAATAAAAAGTGGTCATGCATCCACCTATAGAAATTAGAAATAGTTTTAATACAAAGAAAAAGACCTGTCTCAGAGAGAATCAGTGTGTTCGTCCTTATATTTCAAAATACATTCAATAGCATTGTCCCACAATATTTGTATTTTTTTTAAGATTTATTTTATTGTTTTAGACAGAGAGAGAGACAGAGACAGAGAGAAGGGGAAGGACCCAGAGCAGTCTCCATAGCTGTACATCATCAGCTTTGAACATGGTTTCATTCCACACAGGTGGATGGGGGCCACTTAGGGTGGGAACTGGGCCAGGGGCCTCCCACATGGGAGGCACGCCCCCTCAATCCAGGGACAGAAGTGGGGGGGGGGTGAGAACCGAACTGGTGGCTTCCCATATGGGGAGCACACTCCAGTTCAGCATATGGGTCTGCACGGGCTGGGGCTGGGATTCGATCCTTGGTCCCCAGGGCTGCAAAGCAAGTGCTTAACCCGCTGAGCCATCCCAGCTTCCCCAATATTTTAATTTTATTTCAGCTTGCCTGACTGAAAAGCAAATAGACTCAAAGCTGTGATAGGCCCATTTAAGTTCCTTGACCAATTTTGAATAAACTATGCTTTGTTTGAAAGAAGATATCAAAGAGAATTCTTTGTTTTTTTCCTCTGGAAACTAAATAGATATAAAAGGACTTTTCTCCTAGGAATTAACCCTTACGTCGTGACTGCATACATATGGAAAGCAGGGTCATGGTGGCATGTCTATGGACGATGGCGTAAAGGACGAGGTGTGGAGGGTCTGGTGATGTACAATGGAATGGAGAGTGGAGTTGTTTCTTTACAAAGCTACTTGCTCAACTGGAGAGACCACACACAGCAAAAGGTGACCTTCAAAGGCTGGTTCCTGTATTTATTTATTCATTACGTACTTATTCATTCAGCAAATATTGGTTGAGTCCTTAAATGTGCCAGGCCCTTTGCTTGATGCTAAGTAAGGAACACAAAATGAAACAGAAGCAGCCTCCAATATCATGAGATGGTTACTGTAGTGGGGAGGTAAATGTCACGTATCACGTGTACGGGTCAACCTGGGCCGTTAGCTGCAGTAACACAGAGCTTCCAATCCTAGGAACTTGCCACAGCAGAGGTTTACTTCTTGCCCCCTGCAGCAGAGAAAAAGAGTGATGGCACACATGACTGTAGCATTTTTTTTTTTCCTCAGAGCACAAGTCTTTGCCCAAAGCAAGTCCTGTGGCTAAACTTGATGTCAATGGGATGGGGATATTCAAATCCTCCAACAGAGAGCAGTCTGGTAGAAGGGACAGCAAATATTTTTAAACAGGTAATAAAAATCGCTCTATGAAGTCTATACATGACTGAGCATTATGTCTCTTATACACACAAAACTAATAAAAAGAGCAGTTAGAATAAAATAAAATTAGTTTCTCCTAAAAATATACCAAAACTTACACATAGAAGGCTGTGTTAATAAACGATAAGGAAAGCTACAGGGAAATGAACAGGGGCAGCACTGGAGAAGAACGACGGACAGTGATTTGGGATGGTGGGGGTGGTGGCAATTCTGGAAAGGTTTCTTTGAGGAAACCCAAAAGGTGGAGAGAAAATACCCAGCAGAAGGGCTGGCATCAGAGTGTAATAGGGAAAGCCGGGATGGCTCAGTGGGTTGAGCACTCGCATTGCAGCCCTGGGGTCCAAGGATCGAGTCCTGGTCCTGGCCCGTGCGGACCCATGTGCTGAACTGGGGTGTGCTTCCCGCCCCAGTTCAGTTCCCTCCTGGCAGAGCTTCCCGTGTGCGAGGCCCCTGGTTTGGCTCCTTCCCTGGGGCGCGCCTTCCACGTGGGAGGCCCCATGCCTGCTTCCTGCCTGGCGCAGCCCCGTGCCCACCTGTGGAATGAAACTATGTCAAAAACGAATGATGTACAAGTACAGAGATGGCCCTGGGCCCTCCTTCTTCTCTGTGTATCTTTCTCTCTGTGAAGAACAATTTTTAGAAAGAGTGCAATAGACCGAGGAATAGCCTCTACATGGGAGGGCTTGGCGTACCTGAAACGCTGGAGAGACAGCACCGTGTAGTGGTCACCGGTGCAGGCCCTGCAGCTGCACAGCCTCGATTTCAACCCCAGACCTACCCCTTGCGACAGTCATATCTACTGCCTCTCTGCGCCTCGGTTTCCTCGTGGGTACAGAAGTAGCAGTTCTGACCTCGTGGGGCTGCTGTGAGGATCGGATGCGCTCGGCTCATGACAGCGGTTGTTTTTAGTGGCGGGGAGATCCCTGTGGCTGAGACGTCCTGAGCTAGACAGGGCGAAACAGCTGAAGTCGGAGGGCAGCTCTGTCAGCTGGGGCCCTGGGAGGCTTGGTAGGACTTTGGATTTTTCATCCCGAACATGATGTGTCTTAAACAGGGGTGTCACTTAGTTCAATGTATACTTTATAAGATTCCCGCATCCTATTCGGAGGAGTGAGATAGTCTCCACCTACAGAACTATCCACTGGGGAAATGAGATGATCTCTTACAGAGATCTCGGGAAAGGATGGATGCAGAGGAACTAGAAGGGGAGGGCGGGACATGAGTTTCAGCCTGGAAAAGAGAACCGGGAGAGGGTGGGAGAGGGGACAGAAGAGCTGCCCGCTCCCTAGCTTGCCTAAAGAAGGCATTGCTTCATGACTCCCGGGGAGGCCAGGCCTAGTCCCGGTCAGGTCTCGGAACCGAGCAGGGACACGGTGAAAGCAGGAAATGTGGGTGGGCTGAGCCGCAGCCTGGCTTGAAGGGGGTGCCCTGACCTCTGGAGCATGGGGTCGCAGAAGGGGACTCAGTACTGCTCCAAGGACATCAATACAATAATGGCTTTCACACATAAGCAGATTCTTATGGAAAGTGGCCTAGTCCTTGGGCTTCCTGTAAACCAGTGCGTTCTCCCTCACAGGGTCCCCCCTGGTCTGCTCCTGCCTCCCCCCTCCTGGTAGCCAAAGGGGCTGCTGGGACACAGAGTGAGTGTTGGACAAGGCTCTCAGTAGTCTTGCGATGTGATGCTTCATCAGCTGGATGACAAAACACTGTTAATGGCACCAATAAAGAAGTGTGAATGTAATTTTCTCCTCATTATTTCCTCAGTCTTTGGCGTATTATTTAACAGATCAACTGGGCAGTCGTGGTCCCTTGTGAAGCCAGGTCTTTCTCACTGTGCTGGAAGAATCCTAAAGCACAGGGCAGCTCCGATGTAAGCTCCTCGGTTGGACATAGACTATATACATCTGGAGCGTGTGAACGATCCCGAACGAGAAAGTGACTGAGTTCACTCCAAGTTGTGGGAGCCGCTGGGAAGGGCGGGCACAGCCTCTGAAGTACCAGTGCTTTGGAGGAAACAGCAGCTGGGGGGAGAGTGTGTCACCTCCTTTCTTTCACCATATTAAAGTAGACATGTATGTGGAGCTGGAAGAGACAGACAGCTGAGCATCCATGTGATCAGAATAAGCCGATCTGGCTGTGATCACAGCTACCATTTAGTGAAGGCTTATGCTGAACCGGGCACTGTTTCTTTTCTTTTTTAAGATTTATTTTATTGTTTTTGACAGATAGAGAGAGAAAGAGCGAAGGGGGAGGGCCCAGAGCAGTCTCCATAGTTGTACATCATCAGTTTTCAACATGGTTGTACATCATCAGTTTTCATCATCAGTTTTGTTCCACACAGGTGGGCGGGGGCTGGTCAGGGCAGGAACTGGGCTGGGGGCCTCCCATGCAGGAGACTGAACCGGGGGGGGGCGGGGGCAAGAACTGAACTGGGGGCCTCCTGCATGGGAAGCACACCCCACACCCCAGTTCAGCATATGGGTCTGTACGGGCTGGGGCTGGGATTCGATCCTCAGTTCCCAGGGGCTGCAAAGTGAGTGTTTAACACTCTGAGCCATCCCAGCTTCCCCCAGGCACTGTTTCGACACTTAGCTATAGTAACTTCGTCCTTACAACTAGCACATCACTCTGCTTTATAGGTGACATAAGTTAGATAATTTACTCAGGGTCATGTAGCTTAGAAACTTGGGCAATCTGGTTTCAACATCTGATCATGTTACCATCACATACATGGCCTGTCTGATATACAAAATTAAGAGGGGGACTCAGACCCAGGTGCTCACATTTGACTATCCCCGCTAAACGCAAGCAGTTGGAAGGATATACGCATGTCATTTTACATAGGCATGGGCATTTTCAGGAAGGAAAAACAAAAATTCTTACCTTTGCTTAGTCATACGGGGTAGGGAATACAGACATGGACTTTTCACCTTACACCTCTATCTAGTTATCATTTTTTTTAAGTTTATTTTATTATTTTTGACAGCGAGACTGAGAGAAGGGCGGGGGCCAGAGCAGTCTCCATAGTTGTACATCATCAGTTTTTTACATGGTTTTGTTCCACACAGGTGGGCGAGGGCTGCACAGGGTGGAAATTGGTCTGGGGGCCTCCTATGTGAGAGACACGCCCCCTCAAACCAGGGGGTGGGGGGAGAGACCTGAACTGGGGGCCTCCCACATGGGAAGCACACCTCAGTTCAACACATGGGTCCACACTTGCCGGGGTCAGGATTCTATCCTCAGTCCCCAGGGCTGCAAAGGGAGCGCTCAATCTGCTGAGCCATCCTGACTTCCCCTAGTTACCATTTTTTACAATGGCCATTTTTTACTACTGTGATTAAACGTATTTTGGGGTTTTGTTAGACAGATCTAATTTTTTTTCTTACACATTCATTAAGCCATAAATAACTGGAGGGTTGTTGATTAATTTTCAACAGAAAAAAAAAACAACAACCCAAACTTGAAAAGATATGCTGATGTATCATTTCCATGTGTTCTCATTTTTTAAACAACCAAGATGGAGGTTGCAATTCCCAAAGCAGGGTATTACGGCTTTGAAGTTCAGCGTTGTCTGTTCATTAATTTCTCAGGGTGCAAGAGAAAGAAGATATTCACACATACGTTCTCAAAGCTTTAGGATATTTTCCCCCTTTGCTTTTTCCTACTTTCCATAACCAACCCTTTGGCTCTCGTCTTACCTCGTATAATATTAATATTTTTTAAAATTCATTGTTGTTTGAAGCAAATTTAGGGGTAAATCTAATGGAAAGAATTATGTCAGACAACTTTATGAGTAATATTAAAAAACATAACGATGCATGTATAATCAAATACCCCGAAAAACAAATTCATTCAGAACCACTTTCCGAAAATGCCAGGAAAAGCGACACAAACATGAACTCTCTAAAAACGTACCATCATCCAAATATCATTTCATTTAGGTCATGGTTGGGTCTCTTTCATCCAGATCTTCTTTTTACCTTTAAGATCAGTCCCCTCCTCCCTACCTATGATCAACTAGATGAAAACCAGAGCAATTAGCCAGATTAATTTGACAGTTATTTTAAACATTGGCTATTAAATTATGAGACAGTTCTGACTAGGCATGTGGTTACTTCATGAGGGAATTTTCCCCTCGTGAATATTCCCAAGTGCTTACTTGTCTTTGTGAGTTCCTGCTGTGAAACTAGTTGCTGCAATGTTGAGTTGGGCCAAATAATAAGTCAGATTTGTTTTGTGCAAAGAATATTGCTGCTAGGGTTGGATTATCCTAAGCCAATCTATGAGTGAAATGCACAAATTGTCACCTAGTTACTCTAATCTAAGTGGAACTGACACATCCACCCCCATGTTCCCAACTACATTGACAGTATCAAATATTCCAATGAATTCTTGAAACTAAGCTCATTAAATTTTCCATTCCTGATCTATGTGTTCATTCATAGCCACAGATATTTATTTAGCTCCTGTAATGTGATAAACCCAGTTATTGATACTGGGAATAGATCCCAGTAAGACACGGAACTCCCTGTGAGACTGAGAGTCTGTGGGCAGCAAGCATGGGGCATGGACCCCAGGAGAAAAGAAGCGACACCTGCCAATCACCTTCGTCAGCCCAGGTGCTCTGCTAGGAGCTTTAAGCAGACGGTCTCTTTAATCCGACCCACAACTCTACCTCCCTGTTTTATTTTCTTGTTAAATTTATTGGGATGACTTTGGTTAGTAAAAATTACATAGGTTCCAGGTGAACAGGTCTACAGTACTTTATCTGTGTGTTACAATATGTGTTCACCACCCAGAGTCAGCTTTTTTTCCATCACCATATATTTAGCTCCCCCTCCCTCCTCTCCCACTTCCCTCCTCCCTTACCCTCAGATAACCACCAAACTATTGACTATGTCATGTTATCTCCCTATTTTAGACGCACTCAGAGAGTAAATAACTCTCCCAAGAGTGCATAACTGGAGCAGGATTTGAAACCAGCACTGTCTGCCTCTTAGCCCACTAACTTCCCACTATTTCATGATCCCTCTAGACAGAAAAGGTCTCTTTCTTCTAGTGATTTCAAAACTTTTCAACCCTATAAGATTGTTTGTCCCCATAAGATCCTTGTGAGGTTGGCAGGTCAGGTATTATCATTTCCATTCCACTTCCCATAAAGCTGGGCTTTGAAGAGACTGCGCACCCACTCCAGGCCCTGGCTGGTCGGGAGGGGAGCAAAGACTAGAGTGAGGAACGTCGCTTCTTCACACAAGGCTTTCCTCAGCGCGCAGACCTGGATACCACGCTGAGCTGAGCATGAATTTGAGTTGCAAGAAAGCAATAATAAAAATATACCACCCTGAATTGAGAAATGCCCACAGGGAGAAAGAGTTAACAACGTTCTTGTTAGCTAAAAGCTGCTGTTCATAAGTGATATGCTGAATTGCGACGGCGTTTCTAGTGTGTGTTACACCTTTCTGCAGCTGAAAAGGAGGTGAGGTGGTGGGTGACCAGAGGTCAGGAAGAAGGACTAAAGCCGGAAGCACTGGGCTGAATGCTTCCTACCCCTGTGCATAGACTTCACCTCCTCGTCCCTCTGTGTGACCTTGAACAAGTCCCTTAACTTATCCATCCCAGCTAGGAAATGTTTGCGGTGTGTGTGTGTGTGTGTGTGTGTCAGGGTATAGGGGAGATGTCACCATACATCAAATGCTGTGGCTGAAGTGAGGTCCCCGGGGAAAACGTGTCTCAGTTTCCTTGCCCCCACTGAAAAGATTTTCTCACAGTGTGGCAAAAGGTGCCACTTTTTAATAACATCAGTGGAATATCAGCTTCTTGCAAGATACAGTGGGACGCACAGCGGTGTGGCATCTTGTGACATGGTAAAAGCAGAGGCTTCTGTGTGGGCACCCAGCAAAGGCCCTGCAGGAAGGAGGGCGTGGTTCTCCTGGGGTCACAGGCCCACTGGCGGGAGAGTGGAGATGGGTACCCGGTGGCGTGGCAGAACACACGCGGGACCGCTTGCGGTATATGAAACCTTTCCATCTCTTGGGGTGAGTGTTTTCTCTTCCTCTTTGAATGATCCCAGTGGTCGGCAGGGAGGTGGGAGAGCACGCCTCTGAGCTTGTGGAGCCGGCCTATCCTTGCTCAGGGTGCTGCCAGCGCCAGTTAAACAGAGACACCCCCAGACAGGCAGGCAAAGGCTCTGTTTACTCGTTCGCCTTCCCTTGGGGCAACAACAGTGTCTGTCATGAGGGAGGTAGCTGAGCGTTGTCTCCTGGCGATCCCACACAGTTGTAGCCTACGGGCCAGCGACTCACAGAGGCCCTGGCATGTGAGCGGGGCAGGGAGAAGGGAATGGGTGACGTGGTCTCTGGGCAGCTTCCCCTGGTGTCCTCAAAGGAGACTCTTATGTTCTTGTGGACAATGTGGAATGGGGAGTCTGCATTAAAAGGCTGGGCTTTCTCTTTACACTGGACCACCGGGGTTGGATTGACTCAATTGATGGGTGGGCAAATGCGTCTTCCTTACTCTCTTTAAAGAATTATTTTATAGTTTTGACAGAGAGAGGAAGACAGAGGGAGACAGAGAGATGGGGAGGGCCCAGAGTGGTCTCCATAGTTGCACATCATCAGTTTTCCATGTAGTTTCATTCCACAGACAGGCGCGGGTCTACACAGGGCAGGAACTGAACTGAGGGCCTCCCACATAGGCCCTGGCAAGAACTGAACTGAAGGCGCACCCCAGTTCAGCATATGAATCCACATGGTCCAGGGCCAGGATTCGATCCTCAGACCCCAGGACTGCAAGTTGAGTGCTCAATCCACTCCAGGGGTGGCAAACCTTTTGGCAATTGAGTGCCAAAGTTTATGAAATAAGAGTATACTCGCTCGACTCTCATGCACACCCATCGAGTGAGATAGAGGTATCGATTATTTTTATGTCTATAAGAGGCATAAGACGTTTTTATAACAAAAAACAGTAATTCCGCGTGCCGAAATAATTGCTCCACGTGCCACTTTGGGCACACGTGCCACAGGTTCGCCACCCCCACACTAAGCCATCCCCACGTCCCTCTCTTCTTTAGTCTTATCAGTAACTGGCCTTCACAATGAAGCAGACAAGGAGTACTTTCCTAATCAAGGAGGGGCACGCTGACATTCAGGAGCGCTTTGTTTCCTGGAACCCCAGTTCTTAGCCTCTATTTGTAGGAATCCCCGTTCTGCCACTACAGGATCTTGGATGATTCACTTAGTCTCTGAGCCTCAGTTTCCTCATTGTGCGATAAGGACGAGAACATTTGTCTTATCTAATTGTAGTAAGAGGATTGAGATAATATGTATAACAATGCCTGATAAACTCTAGAACAATATATAAATATAAGGGACTCTTATGCTTTGACTATGTGAGGAACTGGAAAGGAATGGAGCCTCTTATAAACCACTTACTATTTCTGCCTTTGGCTGAGCCCCCAGGGGGCATTTCTCTCCTGTGCGGGAGTCCTTGGGGACCTGTGCCCTTCTCAGCACGCCCAGAGCTTCCACTTCTAGTGGATGGTCACAGGCAATCCAACTTACAAGGGACTTTAAAGGTCCTCTGGAACAAGTCCTCTTTGATGCTTCAGTCGGTACAGGTTGAAAAAACATGCATATCTTTACTCTCTACAGCATCTAGTGTGGTGCCCAGTAACACGCCAATCCTAGCCTAGCTATTTATTGAATGAATGAATGAATGAATGGTTCAATGGATGAATTCACGAAACAGAGCAAAGAATAATGGGGGCCAGAAATTCTTTACACATACTCATAGAGCATCCGGCCGTATAGGAAGATAGCAGTGCAAGACATGATAGTGAGAACAACGATGATGATCATTTCAAACACTGAGTGCATATCACGTGCTAGAAACTACGCAAAGAGATTTCTATAAAGTTCTCATCTAATGCTTAGCAGACTCCATTGCGGTAGGAACTATTCTTATCCTCCCAGCTGAGGAAACTTAGGTGTAAGCTTGTTAAGCAGTTTGTTCAAATTCACCCACCTGACCCGTAGAGAAGGCAGGATTAAAATCTACGGCTGGCTTGTATGCTTTCTCTAGAGGTCTTCTTTCACTAAAATTTACTTCCTTAATATTCCTCCAAGACAAGAGAATTCTTTTTCTTTCTTGGTTCATCTGAATAAACTGTGCCCTGGGCTTGGTTGCCTGGAGAGCAAAGGAGACAGGGGAGGACCCCACAAAACCAACTTCCAAGTTGGTGCTTGAGAATTTTGGCTGAACGGATTCTTGGTCATGTCGTCAATTAAGAATTTGACAGATAAGCATAGAAGATGGCGGCATGAGAGGAGAACCCAGACACCTACCTGGGAAGGGACTTACGAACAAAAAGGAACCCACAGGGGAAACCCTGAGAAGCACCCTCAACTGAGAGAACCACACAACGCAGAACAACACACAAAGGTTAGAGGAAAAAGGGGAGAGCGGGAGAGGGAGGGAGAAGGAGCAGTTTGGGGACA
>PVKE010016023.1:0-32584 GCA_004027555.1 Craseonycteris thonglongyai
TATCTCCATTCCCTAAAAATGCCTAGTACCTTACTATGCTCTCTGGTTGTATCATATCAGAAGAAAAACATGATAGCATCATTTATGTGTTTTTAAAATCAACTTTATTAAAATATAATTTACATACTACAATGCACCCAGTAAGTGTACAATTTGACAAATTTTAATAAATACATGCACCATGTAACCACCTTCCCTAAAGACTATTTCCATCGGCCGAGAAAGTTCCTTCCCAATGTCCCCCACCCCTGCAGTCAATCCCTATTCCACTCCACTCATGTGACTTCTAGCACCACAGATTACTTTTGCTGGCTCTAAAACATCATATATATGGAACCATTCAGTATATACACTTTAGAGTCTGGCTTCTTTTACTCAGTATGTCTCTGAAATTAATCCATGTTACTGTGTTTCAAAAGTTCATGATATTTTAATGGCTGAATAGTATTTCATTGTATGGAAATAACTTTATCCATTTTCTGTTGATATTTAACTGAAGGCTATCATAACTAACAATGCTATGAATATCAATGTAGAAGTATTTCTGAGGACATATGTTTTCATCTCTCTTGGATTAATACCTAGAAGAGAAATTGCTGAGTCATAGGCCAAGTTTATGTTTAACTTTATCAGAAACTGCCAAACTACTTTCCAAAGTGGTTGTACAATTTTACAGTCTACCAGAAGTGGATCTGACTGCTTCATATTCACACCAATGCTTTTTATCAATCTTTCATTTCAGCCTTGGTAGTGGGTATGATAGAGTATCTCTCATGGTTTTAATTTGCATACTGGCCATTTACATATCTTCTTCCATGAAGCACCTGTCCAAATCTCTTGCCCATTTTTACTGAGTTGTTTGCTTTACAATTAAAAATTCATTATATAGTCTGGATTTGTCATTTATATAGTTATCAGATATATGAGGACTGTCTGGAAAGTATCCAACCACGTTAATATGAAAAATAGAGGCATATATGGCTGGATTTTTTCCAGACAGCCCTAGTATGTACTGATACAATTACTTTCCCCTGATGACTTTTTGAAAAGCAGAATTTATCAATTTTTTCTTTTATATTTAGTTCTTTCTGTGTCCTACAAAATCTTTGCTTATGTCAAAACTGTAAAGATTTTGCTTTCTTTTAGAAGTTTTATAGTTTTAGCCTTTTCAGGACTTTACATAATTTCAAATTAATTTTTGTGTGTAGTGTGATGGGAAGGGGTCTGACTTGTATTTTGGCTGAACTGTGTTCTTTTTGACTGTCATAATTATGTTCTTTCTCCTAGCTATTGATCTTACAAAGTTTTCTTTTAAATTATAAAATGATTAGAGAAAACTCAGGAATCAGGGAACATGTTTTAAGAAATGAAACCACTTTGTTGTTCCTTCAAGTGAGACTTGCCAATAGATATACTTTTGCCACTTTTATAACACCTGGGATAGAAGATGCAAAATGTTTCTTTGAAAAAGAAAAATTTTCACTTTTCTTTTTCCTGGGCACGAACACTCCTGTACACGCTATGACGTGTATGTAAAAGCTCCACACATGTTAAGGACCTTTGCCTGAACTCATACAGATAAGGCTCTATCTGTAAAATATTGTAACCACTAGCCACGTAGCTATTCAAATTAAGTTAAAATTTAGTTCCGTAGTCCCATTAGCCACATTTCAAGTGCTTGATAGCCACACATGGCTAATGGCTACTGTACTAAAAAGTGCAGATATAGAACATTTCCATCATTGTAGAAAGCTCTACTGGACAGCACTGCTCTAGATCTATGGATATGAACACTGGACACTGTAATGCTGTTGTCAATTAAATGGCATTAACAAAGGAAATATGATGACATTAATGCTGAATTTAAGTTTTGGATAAAAAATAAAAGAACTGGTTTAATTTTTTAAAAGTAATACTAAGCATAGTTATTTATGTGAAGTCCCTACAAATATGGACTGAATCTTTGTGAATCACCACCCCCTCCCCGCCCTCCTCATAAACACATACACACAGCCAATTCACAATTGAAACCTTAACTGCCAATGTGACAGTATTAGAAGGGAGGGCCTTTGGGAAGTCACTAGGTTTAGATGAGGTCATGAAGGAGGAGCCCCACAATGGCATTAGTGCCCTCATAAAAACATGGAGACACTAGGAGCTTTCTCTCAATGCTATGAGGAAGTAATCATCTGCAAGTCAAGGAGAGGGAGCTCACCAAGAAGCAAATCTGCTCATAGCAAGATCTACCAAGATCTTGGCCTTCCTATCCTCCAGACCCATGAGAAAGAAATGTCTGTTGTTCAAGTCATTCTGTGGTATTTAGTTTATCAGCCTGAGCTAAGACATCTCCTTATTAAGTAGTATCTTTAAACTTTAACTTTAAAACTTGTCAACGTTACCATAAATTGTAGCTCAAGTTTCAATATTTGCTATTAATGGCGCAGATCAATGTGCTCAAATCTTTTAAAATAATTAGAAGTACTGCTATCTACATAAAATTTGGATGAAAAGGGAGGCACTGGAGTTAAGGATATAAAATTACTAAAAATGTTTCTAAGAACACTTTTCATGCACTCAAGTAAAGTCCAATGAACTTCAGTATAACTTAGTATCTTCCATTTTTTATGTATACAGCTGGATCACTTTTCATTTTCCACAAAAGGAGTACACAATTTTCAATTAGTTTTCATAACAACTAATCCCAAGTAGCAGTTATTTAATTTATATTTGACAAAGTAAATTCAATTAAAACCATGTAGTTTTTGGACACAGGTTTGTGTTCATATAGAGTTAGAGCATAGTAAAGAAAGGTTTTAAGCAGAAAAGATGACTTGGGTAAATATTGTTTTAAACATGAGTATTTAATGAGCAAAAATCCAGAAAAAGTCCTCAATAATATAAAAATTACTATATATGAAGAAGAGACAAGATAATGTTTTCAAAAAAAAGATGTTTTCAGAAAACACTATCTTTTCAGAAAAAATTATGTTAATATATCAACAATGGGGAGAAACACAGTGGTATACTTTCAAATCTCTACCTATAGCAGATATTTGCTAATCAATTATGGTACTCTTATCCATGGATATCCTAAAAGGCAGTAGAGTGGGCATAAGTATATCGGCTATCCTAAGACCACATATAATCTTTTACAACAGAATTAGGGTCTGAACCTTTAATAGGTGATTTCCAAATACTTAGAATGTTATCTTCTCAGGATCCTAGTTTTCCATTTAGTCATTTAATAGCACCTACCTAACACATAGGTAGGTCCTCCCCACTACTTAGGTGCTATTTGGAGAACACAGTTTCCTGACAAAGTATCTATCATTTTCCTCACTACTCTTTTCCATTTCCAGGTCCTTTTCACTTATTTAAAATTTTCCTCATCAATTTAATACATTAAATCATATTTTTGTCCTGGATGACTTTCTTTTGTCTAGGCTTCTCTTCTAACCCAAACACCCAACTTATCTTATGTTGATTCAAGGGTTCTTACTATGATCTGATTGCTGTCTGGTTTACTGAATGTCTTAAATGAACACAAATTTTCCAAAATCTATTATGAGACAAATCCTATGCTGGGCAATAGAGATATAAATATGGCTGTTTTAGACCTTATAACCTATCACCCATACATAACATTTGGTGTTTGACTGCTTCTATATTTTGATCTGATCAAGTTTTATACTTTACCTCAAAGAAAAGCTGAAAACCAAATATATTAGGTCTACTCACAATTTATAACTATTTATTTAACTTTACTGCACATTGAAATTATTTCTCAGTTTCATTAATCATTATTAGCTTACATCATCAGTAGTAGCAAGGCTTTCACTGGGAGTAAGTTCTGAGTTTGATGCTATCCAAGTACCAGAATTCACTGACTTTACATTTCCCCCTTCTTTCTCATGGTTCTCAGAAATATGTCTGGATACTATATCCTAAATGGGGAAATAAGATATTTATGTAAAACACACATGTTTAATCACAAATTTAAAAGAAGCAGAAGAACAAATGTTAATACTGCTCAATCTCACAGATTAACTGTGAGAAATAACATTAAAGATACAACACTAAAAAATTACTTAGAAAAAGACTTCATCTAATACAAGAAGTTTTAAATAAAATAACAAGGAAGCACATAGAAAACAGATCAAAATACATATGGAACAAGAACATACTTCCATCTAAGAAAGCAACCAGATATAATTGTAGAGAACAGCAATACCAAGTAGGGTAGAAAAAAGTATTAGTACAAGGTACCTGTAATGCATATAAAGCCCTCTGTCTTAAGTAATCCGTATTAAGTAGCTGAAGCTCATGGAAAAGTTCAATAAGAAAATGTGGACGAGATTCATTTTGAGAAATTAATGTAGCTACTTCAGAATAAATAGTATCCCGCAAAGCTTCGAACATGGAAAGATCACTCCCAGTTTCTGGAAGACATAAAATATCAGGAAGTTAATATTGATAAGATAGAATCCTGAAAATTTCTATTAACTTGTATCATTACTCTTAGTTTTAAATTACTTAAAAATCAGAACATACTTAATTCTATTTCTAGGCTTTTAAAATAAAAAGAGAACCTTAAAATTACCAAGATAAAAATAATAGTGAAAATATCAAAATATACTTGTACACTATATAGTAGAGAAATATTTAAAGGTACGAATAACATTACCTAGCATTACTTAGACCATACTCATTTCTCCATTAAAAAAATATATTTATATCTAGAAAAGTTATACATTTACAGAAATAATCAGTGGAAAATTTTCAGTAACGGAATGAAATCAACTAAGTGCAAGTAATTTCTTTTTTCACTAATATAAACTTGTTACAAAAAATAAAAAATTTTTCATATTAAGAATAAACTGAATGACAGTATCACTTTAAGGTTGATTTAATTCTCAAATCTTGGCTATCATAGTGCTGAAAAACTTAGTTTGTAACTATAACATAAACATAATAGGTCAATTTTACTATAGTGACTTACTGACATACTCAGTATAAGTTGAAGCAGGAAGTAGACATTTTCAGTTTCACAAGACCTAGGCATCACTGTACTATGCATTTAACAGAATTATCACCCTGAAAGGCATACAGTCATATCTTTTTTAAGACTATAAATTAGGAACTGTTTCCATGTTGAGTTCTCTATGACAAAGTGGCTTTTCTAGCTACCACATTTTATAATCTTTTTAGAGCAATAGTAGAACCACAAGTAAACATCAAATTCCACAAAAATCAGTAGTAGGTTTGCAAGAAAGGAAATTTAAAATGTTGGGTGCTTTATTATATTGTGTTTTCTAATAAATATGCAAAAGCCATAAAGATTTAATTCATTGGGGAAAGCTGGGATGGCTCAGCGGGTTAAGCGCTCACTTTGAAGCCCCGGGGACGGAGGATCGAATCCTGGCCCCGGCCCATGCGGACCCACATGCTGAACTGGGGTGTGCCCCCAGTTCAGTTCTTGCCGGGACCTATGTGGGAGGCTCCCAGCCCAGTTCCTGCCCTGCGCAGCTCTGTGCCCACCTGTGGAGTGAAACTATATGGAAAATTAATGTCAACTATGGAGACTGCTCTGGGCTCTCCCCCTTCTCTCTGTCTCTCTCTGTCTCTGTTTCTCTGTCAAAAATCAATAAAATAAAATCTTAAAAAAAAAAAAATCTTTAAAAAAAAGATTCAATTCATTTTTTGCAAAAGAGGGGTAAGAAAATACAAAGCGAATGGAGTTTAATGAAAAAAGTTTTAATTTCATAAGTTAACATCTTCAGGTCTCAATTTCATAATAGTAAAATGCAACTTCTCTATATTACCTCAGACTCTGATAAGTATAAAATAAAATGATACACTGAAGTTCTCTTAGTCATTTAAAAATGTCCAAACATGACATACTACAAAAATATTTATTATAAGAACCAAAACTATCTCTGTAGGAAATCTCTACTTCTGGGAAAAATCCAGGTAAGAAGCTATAGTCTGCAAACTTTCAATTTATATTTTATATTATAGTTAGACACAGTTGTTTAACTTAGAAAATATTATTTCAAAGATATAGCAATAAGCATATTTAATATTTTTCATACCCCCATATGTGATAAAATTATCACTATAAATTATATATCTTTAAAGATTAAATTATTCCCAAATAATGAATTATGTCTAACAAATGCTTTATCCCTCCCACCTGCAATAGAAAAGTGGGAAATTTTTGTTTCTCCTCATGTACTAAAATGCATTCCATTAGGCTAGAAAAATCCTTGACCTCAGTAGTTTCTCCAAATCCATCTTGTTTTTATCCTCTCTATTTTCAGAGATTTTATTTAGAAAGTGCCACTGACATGTACAGCTTTGTGCTAGGTCTTTGTTTTTCTTCCTTAAATTCCCCTAAAGGTTCATTATAGACTTTTTTCAGCCATGTGTAGTATAGAAGGCATTAAGGAATCTACAATTCTAAATCACACAGAACCATATGAAAATACATAGTTTAAAGATAAAACCAATGTTTTATAATTATAATTTTCCATTATCTTTATCATGGTCTTTGCATGTCATAGTTGTTTCTTACTTCGTGGTTTATTTTTTTGTAGATGTTGATGGATAATGAAAATTAAGAAACTATAACAGAAACATATACCATACTTAACACTATAAATCAGAGCTAGAAAAATTACTAATTTGTTTCCAAAAATTATTTATGCTCTTAAACATTTAAAAAATACAAAAAAATAACTTCATTAGAACACTAAATTATAAAAAGGTTTTCTATTACCCATGTGAATGTGTTGGTTATGTTACACACACTGACAAAAAATGAAAAGAAAAGCAACCAAATAAAAAATTATAAATGAAAGACTGAAATTTTATGAGCATGAATTTTATTTTACTTTTACAAGCCAAATAATGTACATACACTTTGCTAAATCTTAAAAAAAAAAAAAAGAAATCAGACCATTAAAACTAAGAATTTTTAGGACTAATGGAAAAAACTTAACAAAAAGTGGACACCAAAACTAAGCATATTGTTACCTGGTGCTTCATTGCATGCATTTCTTTTAGACTGCTGTAGTATTCTCTTAGTATGTGCTGTAGGAAAGGGCAGACATAAGGATGAACGTAAAATGTGTATGAATAGTAACGACAGGGTCTATAGTATGAGTAAGTGAATGAAAAGAAAGAAATTAAGCAAATTTCTTTAAAATTGCTTGTATGAACTGAAATGTTATTACAAGGTAGGGTTTATGCTCTACTTAAAAAAATCTCAGCAGAGAAAGTATCAAAAGATTTGCTATAATTTTTTTTTAATGTGACTGATAATGGCTGTCATGATAAAGTTCTACCATTCACTCTTAGAAGCATATATTATCAAGGTGAACCCACAACTCTGGAAGGAGTAGCAGATTGTGCAATTCAACTCTAGCAGTCGTATATTCTACACTCTAATAATCCATAACAAAAATTACTATTACGGTACATGCTACAGAGAATGTTAAAAAATAAATCTTGAGAAAGTGAATATGTAAATACAAAGATATATTTACACATTTTTATGTATATTTACACATACTCAAACATTTTTCAGTTCACCAAAATTCAATCATTTTATTTTTCTTAGTGACAGTAAGAAAGTCTATCAATTATTTAGGTAATTATTTAGTGCCTTTACTCAACCTCCACCCAAATGTTTACTCTTTGAAGGTATTATTACTATTTAATAAAGATGGTAAAATGAAACAAAAATTATGAAATTTTGGTAAAATATCAGAGTCAAGACAAGAAAACTTAGATTTGTTGCCAAAAGGATCCTAGAATTAACAGAAGACCAGGACTGAAACTTCATCTCTACCATTTCCCAGCATATGACTTTAAGGAAGTCATTTCAAAATACAAAGAAAAAAAAAGTGTTGTTTCTTTTCTGATTACAAAAGTAATACTATAAACATTTTAAAAAACATAAGACGAGGTTAAAGATAAAACCACTATTAACATTTTGATGCATTTTCTTCTAGTCTTTTTTCATTTAGGTTTTTGATTGAACACAGAATCATATTCTTCAGACAACACTAATCTCAATTATTTTTCACTTTTGTTTCTTTAGGATGGATGCCTAAGTACAATTACTGGGTTAAGGGCATGACTTTTGAGGCTTCCCAGCAAAACTGTACCAGTTTATATTACTGGCCCTTTATGAGTGTTTGAAACATGAGGTACCTCTCTGACCATGTATTCTGACCCACAAATGGAAATTAGTTCATAGAATTATGAGGCTCAAATAAGATGACTAATTTAATTTATAAACAAGGAAGCATAATACAAGTGGTAGCTGTTTTAATCATTTTCATCAAGGGTCTTACTAATAACAGAATTTAGAGTCTATATTTACTGCCTACCTCTTTATATTCCTTTGAGGTACACTTATTCTTTATAAATTAAGAAAGTACCAGTATATATTTAAACTAAAACAGTGGCAAATACATGACTCCATTCATTCAATAAACACTTACTGAGTGACTACCATGTATCAGGCATCAAGCTAACATTAAAGATATAAATATGAAAAGGTACTGTTGCCAAGGGACTCAAAAAGGCAAATACAGACACTTGAACAGGTAAATACTACCGTTATATAATGTGATACAGGCAATGAGAGATTTACACAGGCTACAACAAAAGTGAAAAAGGAGAAAGGGAATTCTATCCCAACTTGGATTTAAATGCAATTTCAGAGCTGCAGAGTTAAGAATTTAAGAGTCCAGCAGAGAAAAGGGCTTACAAAGAGCACAAAGAATTTGAGGCAGAATAGACAAGTGCTGAGGTGAGAAACAGCATGATAGCTATGGGAAATTTTCAGTTCCGTGTCACTAAAAGAGTAAAGTTCCAGGCAGAGGGTGATAAGAAATAAGCCTGGAAAGACAGGAAAGAATCAAATCTCTGCTGGCCAGATATGTTAAATTTAGGCATTTGGACTTTCTCCTGTAGACATACTGTATTTTCCGGCGAATATACAGCGAATATAGGCCTAAACCTATGTTTTAACTGTAAAATTAGGGGGTCGTCTTATACGCCGGAAAATACGGTAGTAAAGGCCAAGGTTTTAAGCAGGAAATGGTATGATTATATGAGGGCTGTCTGGAAAGTATTCAGCCATATAGTATGAATAATAGAGGCATTTATGGCTAGATTTTTTTCCAGACAGTCCTTGTATATTGAATTCTTACTCATAAGATTTTTAGAATTTCAAATTAGGAGTTCCAAATTATGTTAACTATACGTCTTTTGTTTAGAATGTTAAAAAGCTAGTATCACAGCCACAAAAAATACTTCTAGTTTACATTTCTTGGTATAAAGAAATGGATACTGTAATCTCTACTAGAAAACCTTACACATGATAGAAAAGTATGATAGACCAACTTTAAAACGTGTTTTAATATAGCTTTTCAAATCTTAAAATGGAGTCCTTAAGTCAAAGCAAACAAACAAACAAAAAAACATACCTGAAGATATTTCTGTAGACCTACTACATTTTATTATTTTTTCTAGTTGCTCATGATTCTTTCTGTTGAATACTTTTGCTTGAACAGGCTCTCCAGTCTGGGCTGAATGTCTGTTTCTACTCTTGCAAGGTTCACATGTGCTAGACATACTGGCACTTTCATATCCTTGAGTAAAAAAAAGTGACAGCTGTTACCAGTTGTAACTAAAACTGAAAGGGAAATTGATTCCCAGGTGAAACAGTACAGATAATTCAATTTAAAATAAAGGTATGGTATAAACAGAATTCAAAATAGTAAATGATATGTCTTGGAGATATCTTTGCAATAGGGATACATGGGATAACAGTAATAAATTCTATCACTTCATTGTTCTTTGATATCTATCTAAATGAGTATATCCCAATTCATGGCACATTTAATATTACCCAATTCTCTACTACATTCCAAGTTAACAACTTTCCAATTTCAGGAAATACAATAAAAAAATCACATCCAATCTATATAAAATATCCATAATACAGAGAAGAGTAATGGGCATTAAATAGTCAAACACATTTACCTTATTATACCTTTTATGTAATGTGACTTGGTTTAAAAGGTCTTACCCACAGATTATTCATATATTCTACTAAATTTCCCTTCTAAGTTTCTTTCTTTTTTTCTACATTTATTTTGGAATAGCACAGGGGAGGAAGTCACCTTTTTGTTCCACATGGGCTAGTTGGTTAAACCTACCCCTTGTCCCACCGAATTAAAATGCAACCTTGGTTAATATATTAAATCTCCACAATTATTGGGTTTTGTTTCTGTGCACTGTTTAACTTATCTATTCCAATGCTATTTTCATTCTTTTAGTGAAAGAAGTTCTACAGTATTTTAACATCTGGGGAAGCTAGTCCTTCCTGGCTTTTCTTGGCTATTCTTGGACATTTCTCCTGCCACATAAGCTGGTAAGATTTTTCCCCTAAATTTTAAAAACCATTCATGGGAATTCAAAATGGAATCACACTGAAAGTATTAATTTGAGAATTGATATTTAATAACTTTACACATCCTCATCTAAGAACATGGTTGTTTTTACATTTGTTAATTCTACATGTTATTCAAAAAGTTTTTTTAAATAGATCTAGGACTTTCCTTGCTAAATTTATTCCTAAGGGCTTTTTTTCTCCTATAGTTCTGGATACTACTATGAGAAGAATAATTCACCCCACTTCCTTTATACTGGCTATTACTATAATGAAGAAAACTATATGCATTTCTTTTATAACCAGCTACTTTACTATAACTTTAGTAGCTGTTTTCCAGTGTCTCTTGAGCTCTCCTAGAAAAAATATAAAATTTCTCTCCTTTTCCAGTATTTATTCCAATTATTTAATTTGTCATAATGCTTTCCAAATAATGCTAAATAATAATGGTAGTAGAGAGGGAATCCCTACCTAATTCCTAATTTTAAGAGATATCTCTGGAGTATATTCACTTGCAATGGTTTGTGATTGGCACTTTATTAATACCTCACTCTTAGGGGCATTTTACTTAAAATTTTCATTTCATCTACTGCTATGACTTTTGTCCTTCAACCTGTTGATATGTTGACAGATTTCCTGACAATGAATCATGAATACACTTCTATAATAAACTCTATTGACAACAGTCTAATATTCTTTTGATATATTGGCAAGATTAAACTTGCTACTATTTTACTTTTAAATTTGTATTAATAACTGAGATTGATCTATTGTTCACTTTGCTAAACTGTTACCTCTACTTTTTATCTTCATTTATATAAAGGTCTCTATTCTGAGTCATATACTATTTCTGTGGTTTTCCCCAGACAGGATACACTAGTATCTTCTTTTCACTTTGACAGGCGAAGGGTCTCTTGTCTGAGTATAGGATTCTTGAGTTGCAGTCTTTTGTCCATGTGTGGATGTTATTCCATTTCCTTTTACTTCTTGTGTTGCAATATTGTCTTTTATCAATTTGGTTTCTTCACTGTATGTAACTTATTCTTTCGGTCTGAAAGCTAGTTGATTTTTTACTATTTCTTTGGCATTCTGAAATTTTATCAGAATGTACATGTGAGAGATACGAGGTGTGAAAAAAAATATAGTGAATGTTCAATATAAACTTTATTATAGAAAAAGACATTGCCATTAATCCCTCTCAAATTACTCCCCCTCCCTCACTTCAAACACAATTATCCCACTGTTCTTGCCACTTTCTAAAGCAATTCTGGAAGCCGTCTTATGTGAATGTCTTTAGTTGCACTGTCATGGCTGCCTTGATGTCCTGAATCGATTCAAAACATTTACCTTTCATGGTCATTTATTTGACCGTCTGGGGAAGAACCAGCAGTTGCACAGTGTCAGATCCAGTAAGTAAGGTGGATGAGGACACACTGTAATGTTTTTATCTGACAGAAATTTATGTTACTGTATTGTTTATGAATTTGCTTTGATCTGCAGTCCCACATCGTTCTTCATTAAAGAGTCCCCTTTAATATTTAATTATTGTCTCACCACTTGATTTTTTCTCTTCTTTAGAACTCTTTGCATATCAGGTTTCCAAGATTTATCCTTAAGCTTCTAATAATTTTCCTCAATTCTACCCTTAGAACATTTTACTCTGTGTAATGACGTAATTTTTCCCCTCAATTTTAATTTGGAACTTAGTAACATATTTATCCCTTTTCAAATCGAAACATTATATGTGAAATCAGTTTGTCTAGTTCTAAACAATTTATATTACAATTCAATCTATTTAAGTGTTATTACTTTGTTCAGGTGTATATTTCCTCCAATAATTCTGTTTTACTAGATAAAGCCAGTTCTAGTGGTCTGCTTCTATGTCTTCTCTCTGGCTCCTAGTCCCTTTTATATGCATTGCTGTAATATATTCACTAAGCTACTGCCAACTTAATGGCAGCATGGTGACAGTGCTTAGAAGTCTCACTTGTATGGTGAAGCAATGTTTTGGCTAGCAAGTTACCAGTCTCCCACTGAGACAATAAGATGAAGCCTGTCTACTCCTGAGTCTCCAAAGCTGTAAAGGCAAATGTTCTCTGAGGTTCAGGGTAGGGAGAATGCCATCTACTTGTTTCAATGACACCCTCTTAGAAGGGAAGAAGATGCCAAGATAAGAGGATTGCATGGATCTCAACCACGTTTTCTCCAAGAATCATAGAGCTGTGTGATCTTTGTCCCAGACACTCTCTAAGAGAGTCAGCAGAACCCGCTTACAACCTCCATATCCCAGCTCCTGCTCTGCCAACAAGTTCTCGATATCCTGTCAACTTATTTTGTGATGTCTTACCTGGAGCCCTAGAGTTGACCTTCCCTTTCTATTTCTTCATCTCATATTTAGGTTAGTTTATTTGGTGATCTCTGAGACTAAAGTCTAGCCACTCTCATTTGTTTTGCACCAAACTTACTGAAATAAGAGGTCTCTTGGTTATTTTTGACCTTCATATAAAACAGGTCCAGCAATAAAGGGTATGATGGCCACAAGTAATAAGTAAAATGATATGATTGACAGTACTATTATTCATTTAATAAAAAACAAAGCACTGAAGAAAATAATTTAACATGTTATTCTAACAAGAATATTTACATAAATGAAATTAAGCTTCAGACCAAATCATGTAAAAAGGGCTTAATGAATTCTGAATCAAAATTAAAATATAGATTATCTAGTATGCACAAAATTCTCTTTGGGGAGCTTCAGTAGATACCTCAAAGATAAACTTACCCTCCAAAACAGCTGAAACTGAGAAAAGAAGCACACTATAATTACTCAAATGCTATAAAAAGATTTTTTTTTAACTATGGTTTTATATTAGTTTCAAATTAAAAACATCAAGGGCTAGTACATAGTTGAATTATTTCTCTTTTGAGCATTTTAATAGTAACCCTGAAGAAAGAGTAGGAGACTTAACAAAGGTTAATATTTTAGAGCAAGCTTGTATAACCTGTGGCCCATGATGGCTTTGAATGAGGCCCAACATAAACTCATAAACTTTCTTAAAACATTTGAGATTATTTTTGCCATTGCTTTTTTAGCTCATCAGCTTTCATTAGTGTATTTTATGTGTGGCCCAAGATAATTCTTCCAAAGTGGGCCAGGGAAGCCAAAAGGTTGGATACCCCTTGCTTTAGAGTAACACTAGCTAGGCCAACCAAAAACACATGATGTTCAATATTTTAAGGGTGTTATCCCCGATTTCACTTTATCACTTGTTCCCTTGCCCCTAATCTGTTTTTCTCATCATGAGTGGCTGACATAACTAGAAAAAAACAGTACTTTTAGTTATGTCTCTGTAGGGAAACAGCTCAGTCATAGCACCCTGAAGATCCTGCACATATAGCCATATAAGCCACTAAACTGTAGCTCTAAGAAGCACAAAAAAGAATACCATATTTTAAAAATATCTGCAATATTAAATTCTATTTGATAAATTTTGTAAAAAAAATACATATGTAACTAAAAATGTCTTTGTTCAAGAATGTACAGAACAATGCCTACCAATCTAGCAATACTGAAATATATCAACATGCAAGAGTAAGGTTACCAACATTCACAATGATTGATATTCAACAAGTTTCAATACTTACCAATATTCTTAACTCTGCTTTTCAGCTGAGCAGAATGCCTCTTCTTACTCTTTGATTTGGGAGTTTTATCTTTAGATGCCAGGCTGGCCTGAGCGGATGCTTTTCGTGTCTTGAATGTCTTAGTTACTGTTGTTGGATCAACTGGATCAGGCATACTGCTAAAGCTTTCCAGTGACTCTTCATCAAACTGGCGTCTTCTCCTGCTGGTATCTAATTGATTTTGGTGATTACTATTTGTAGTTTTCTCTACAGACACTGTAAATCCAGTCTTGATAAATGGTTTTTCTCCTTCATCTTCTTGATCATATAACCATGGTGTCCTACTGTTTCCCTCCTCTTCTTCGGGTTGTTTTTGATTCCTTACCAACAAAAATAAATTTAGGTAAATTATGATAGATTTCTATATTTATTGAAGACTTCAGATATAGTGCTTAATTTAGTTTGCTAGGAAATTTAAATTAAAATCAACTATAAAAATATTTTCACAAAAATATGCATTAAAATATAAATATTATATAGGCTAGTACACTAAATTATCTTAATTTTAATATTGAACCCTTCTCACCAAACTATTTTCACTGGCAAAAGTTTCAAACCAAAGATCTAGTAGCATTCATAACAGAAAATAAAAAAGAAAAATCAAGGAAGTTGGGGCATACAAAGAAGAAACAAACAAATAAAAAAACTTGGCGGAACAATTGAGAAAGGGCTGTAGCAGAGGGTTTGAAACACAAATGATCTGTGTCTCCTGAGGCAATTCAACCAGAACTAGATTTGGTGAAAACAATGGCCACGCAACTAGTCATTTATTTTTCCACACAGTAAGTTGAGTTTAGAGTTAGGCTGGTAGTGTCATTTCCCAAATTTTATCTGCTAAACACTGGCATCCCTTTTAATAGGTGTTCACCTAACAGGGACAACAACAGTGTTTCTAAAAACCTAATTTAGGAGACACTGACCCATAAGGTTTAACTTAAGACAACAGTTAGACAACCTATAGTTCAAAGGCAAAACTCAGCCTCCTGCCTGTTTTTAAATGGCCTGAGAGCTAAACTGATGTTTGGGGGAAAAAATACCAAAAGAAAAACATTTGTTGACACAATTATCTGAAACTCAAATTTCAGTGCATATAAATAAAAAGTGTTATTGGAACACAGCCACTCATTACATATTATTTATGGCTGCTTTTACGCAAAAATGGCAGACATAAATGGATAAGACAGGAACTCTATGGCCTGCAATATTTAACTATTTAGCCTTTTACAGAAAGTTTTCTGATCCTGGATCAATATTACAATGTTCCATCTGAACTCTTATTATCTCCAGCCATTTAATTCAGGGAACCTACATTAGCTGAGATTTTGGGGAGAAGATAAGGTCTAATTTGAAGTAGGTCAAATATCTGAAACAATATTGGATATTCATAGCCATACTTTTTTTTACTATCAATTATATATAAAATTTGGATAACAGGGAAAGCCAGGATGGCTCAGCGGGTTAAGCGCTTGCTTTGAAGTCCCGAGGACCGAGGATCGAATCCCGGCTCCGGCCCAGGCGGACCCACATGCTGAACTGGGGTGTGCTTCCCGAATACAGTGAGGCCCCCAGTTCAGTTAAAAAAAAAAAAAAAAATTGGATAACAATGAAATAGGAACCTTATAGTAAGAAGGCTATTCACTAATACTTGGAAAAAATGTTTATTGCTGATGATGGAGATTCATTCAACCATCATTTCTGAATGGCAACTATATACTAAACATTGTTAGGCTATGACAATACAATACTTTTATATAGCAACATAAGATTGAATAGGAAAAAATGGTTAGTATAGTTAAGACAAAGAAAGTTAGGAAACTCAATCATAGGACTGGTCTGTGAGTTTTTGGTTAATCAAGTAAAAAAAAATCATGATTTAACAATTAAACAGTGTCAAATTGCTAATTTAAGGGCCCAAGACATGCCTAATCCCATAATTAAGGGGAAAACATAATATGATTTATATATTTATAAAGGGCTAGTAAAGACAAAATCATAGATACCACTGACAGAACAAACATTAATATTAGGTTCAATTGACCTCTAATTTTTCATCCTTCTAAAAAGTTTTTTCTGAAGTAAACCACAATAAAAAGTCTAATATTTTCTCCAGTTGGCTATCAAAATTATTTTTTGGATTAACACAATCATTAAAAACATATTTATCTAGCTATAAAAATGTTTATAGAACAATTAACCTTACCCAATCCATCTAGTAGTACCGGTATGTGATACTATTTGAGTCAAATTTATATTTGGGAAGATTATCATATTACATAAATGAGAAACAGAAAAATCTATGATTGATGCCATATATCACTAAAACTTTCTTAGCGAAAGTTGTTTTATAATTTAACAGTACTCAGTGTTAAATATGGATAGGTCTTTAGAAATTCATTCTGATCAGCTCTGAACCAAATAAAGGAGCCATCACTTACAACTATCCTCCAGTAGCTGATATCAGTTCCAATCCTAAATCAGTGTACTTAAAGACAGATACCAAATCAAGGCCAAAACACATTCTATGAGTCAGGTCATCCTGATCAAAACTCTGAACAGCACTACAGCAGGGTTGGCAGCAGGTAATGCCTGAGACACATCTGTTGAGATGTCCAAGTTTCACATTCCCAACACTACCAGGCCAAACAATCAAAAACATCCTCCTTAATTGTGTTTCCAAATTAAATATAGTAAGATGGAATCAAAGTGATGTTTAAGCAAGTAATGGATGATGCTCACAACTGAGTACCTTGGCTTTTCTGTTCCAATAGAAGAACTGCTTTCAAAAGGTTTTGGAAAAGCCATATAATCTGTTTTCACTGAAGAATTCTGGGCTAATGGTTGCTGTTGTTCAGTGGGTGTGGAAATAGTCTGAGAAAAATCTCCAAAATTAGAAGGAAATAAAGGGCTGAAATTCATACCTAATAAATAAAAGCAATGGATAAGACAATAAAAACAATAGGTAAAACAATAAAGAACATTTAGCTTTAATGTAAAATTAAAAAGACAGTTTCAATTAAATGTACCATTCATATCTACCAAAACAAAACTGTTCATTAAACTAACACTCATTTATTAAATCACTGTTTACAGCTCAGCCCACTATTTCTGGCACTGGTGATACAAAGATAACGATCCTATCCCCTTAAAAGCTGAGTTAGAAATAATAGTACCTGACATCAAATTATTATGGGGTCCCAGACTCTATGGTAGGCACTTTACATATTTCATTTACCGTATTTTCCGGCGTATAAGACGACCCCCTAATTTTACAGTTAAAACATAGGTTTAGGCCTATATTCGCTGTATAAGACGACCCCTCACTTCCGAGGCTGTAGTCTTATACAGCAAATATAGGCCTAAACCTATGTTTTAACTGTAAAATTAGGCAGTTGTCTTATACGCCCGGTCGTCTTATAAGCCGGAAAATACGGTAATGCTCTATGAAACACTATGAAACAGGTATTCTATTCATTTTAGATAAATATGCTCAGACATAAAATGTCTAGTAAATGGAAGAGGTTAAACTGTCAGGACTGCATGACTCTAAAGCTTACATTCTTTATGTTCTACTTTAATTGGAAAAGTAGAATATAATGAAATGCTTACCATATAGTACTATATTGGAGGTATTTGAAAGGATCTACTAACAACTTGGGGGAGAAAGGAATCAGGGAAGGCGTTACAAAATTGAACTAGTTTGCGAAGAAAGAACAGTCTTTGTACAGGGTTGGCATGGTATGAAGCACATTAAAGTAGAAAGGAACTGCATGTGCAATTTCTAGTATTGTTACTTAAAAGTCTACTTAAAAGTTTGTTGCCAATACTGACACCAAGAACTAAAAATCTTACTTAATTTTCTAATGCCATTGTTTCTATAATCCTGTTATAAGGAAATACTATTATTTATTCATATTTATATTCACAAAGCCCTTCCAAACCCTCTGTCCTCCTACACTCCCTAGCAAACACCTTCAACTGCTCCTCCTTCAGGACTCACCTCATCTAACGGGTTACTTAACTTACTCTACCTCTAGAATGTCTTTTGAATTTTTCCTTTTTCTTTGTCTACTGCCCCAAGCTTTCATTCTTTCTCTGACATTATTGCAACAGCCTTTTATTTTATTTTCACCAGCTATACTCCTAGCTCCTTCTCAACACTTTCATGAGTGTAATCTAAAATATTAATATAAATCTCATGCTATCCCGCCACTCAAAATTCTTCAACAGCCGCTCTTCTTTGCAATAAAAAGTCTAAGCTGCTTTGCACAGCACAAAAGGCCTCTGCTGCTCTCCAGGAGCCACATCAATTATTTTTGCCCTGCCACGTTCCTAAACACCAGTCACACTTAATGCCTCTAGCTTCCCTACGTGACATACTTTCACTGCTTTGAAACTCTAAGCAGATCCATTGATTAGAAAGCACCTTCCCCACCCTGGAAGTAAATTTTATTCATTTTTTTTAGCTTAAAATAACACTTTTTCTTTGTTGGAAAAAACACAACTGCTGACAATTTCTTGCCCTAAGCAAGAGCAGGCCACTTAACTCATTTGCACTCATGACACTGGACTAATCATTTACTGACATTGTTTCCTCACTAAACTCTAAATTCCTTAAAGCATTAGTCTTACTAATCTTTGAATTCCAGATATATAGTTTGTTTTCTAATAGTGTTCCAGGCAATAGACAAATGATATTCTCAAACACTTTGTATTTATTTTCCCTTTAAGTGGTTGTCACTTACCTGGTGTAAATGACGAAAAATTAGTAAATCCAGGTAGGTTAAACAGATTTACAGGCTGTGCTGGAAAACTGAAAGGACAAAATAAACTAGGAGAAGGAGGTTGTGATGCACTACTGCCCCTTTCCTTGCTTCCAGGTTTTTCTGGATGCTGATTTTGTTGGCACATAAGTTCATTTAGCATTTGTTTCAACCTATAAAAAGTTAAAAAGTCAGTAACTTAAAAATCATAGCTATTTTACCATCTATTTAAAGAGAATTCAGAAAAGAATGCATGTAAGAAGTAATTCAACAACAGCACACAGAACAAAATGCTCTGATCTTTACTACAACAAATATGTCCTTGTCATGCAGGCTTAATTCAATAACTTGGCCTCTGGAACAAGAACTGCACTTAACACTTCTCTCAGATAGTAGGTATAACTATATGAAAGTCATTTTTTATCGTTTTCAGCTTTACTGAGGTATAAGTTACACACTATATAATGTACCTAATGTAAATTCACCTAAGTGTAAAGTTAAACACTGTAAGTTTTTAAAAACAAAAGTCAAGTTCACAGTATTAAAGGGGAACCTTAGGCAAATCATTGCTCATAAAATTCTCAGGTGACACAGAATATCTGAAAATGCAATTTAGCTCATGCCCTTTTGTCCCACAAGATAGCTGTAAAACTCTTGCTCAGTTTTAGTCCTTACTATATAGTGTCATTGCTTCTAAGAAACAGATTACCTTTGTACGTTATTCTGTTGCCATGTTAGCTGAGCATAGCACTGATTCAACTGGTGCATTATAAGGTGTACTTGAGGAGATGCAACATTGCTGGGCATAACACTGTAAGGACCCGTGAGAAGAGTTTGGAGCAGACAAGATAGAGTCTATGGAAAGAAAAAATGTCATAACAGTTACTGATGACTTGAGAAAAATATATAATGCTTCCAAAACAAGATTAAAAAAATTTACCTGCTGGTCTTGCATCAAAGTCTGACAAATATTAACACTAAAATCAAGCTGTTTCTTTAGCTGATTGATTTGTTCTTGCCATTGTTCTTTCTCTTCTACATAAGACAGCTCTGACACCCAACGAAGGTTTTCCTGACGCTGCATACTGATATTCTGTTGTCTTGTCTTAGTTAAAGGACGATAATTTCCATCTGCTGAAAAAGGGCGATTGTTCTTCCATCTAACAAAAGATTTAAAGCACTAGGTCATCATATATAATTATTTGGTTTTTAAAATCTGACAATAAACCCTGGTAGCCTGGTCCACAGGCCAGTATTCTCTTAGATTCAAAAAGTATAAAAAATAAAGGAGATAAACATTACAGGTTTTTAGTCTTATACAATTATCATTTTTTAATTTTTTCAGTTTTTTAATTTGTCTTACTCAAAAGTGTCCACATAATTTTGTATGCTTCAAAATGAAAATACTATATCACAAACATTATTTCATTCTTCATGTTTTTAAGCCATATTGCATCAACTGGAACTACTCAACCATCTTTTATTCATAAAACATTTTTCAATTATAAAACACAATGTAATAAATACCTTTGTTACAGACCTTTTACATCTACAATTTTTAAATTTTTGGTAAACTCCACAAAACAGGAGTGAAGCTCAAAGCTTATGAATCTTGATCCAGTCTACCTGGGATGTATCTCAGCAACACTCTTGTGGTATAATAATATATTTGGTCTTTGTCCCAGATTTCAAGCAGAGCTCCTAAAACTCTTGGCATTTCCTGAGTATCATCTGATATTCATTGCTTCATGATGGGGGCTAGTCACCAGAAAAACCAACCAGGTAACTACAGGGGTTGGAACTTTCAGCCCTATTCCCCAAACTCCAGGGAGGGGGGAAGGGCCACAGACTGAGCTTAATCACCCACAGCTGAAAATCAACGGTGTTTATGTAATGAAGCTTCCATAAAGCCCCTAAAAAAGGCAGTGGTTAGGAGAGCTTCTGGTCGATGAACATACTTAAATGCTAGGAGGGTGGTGTTGCCCAGAGAAGGCCTGAAAGCTCTGTACCCTCTCCCACAACCAGACCTTGCCCTATGCACTCTTCCATTTGGCAGTTCCTGAATTGTATACCTTATAATAAAACAGTAAAAATAAGCATTTTTCTGAGTTCTATTAGTTGTTTTAGCAAATTATGGAACCTGAAGAGGGGTTGTGGGAAGGCCCAGTCAGACAGAAGTGTGGACACCCTGGAGACTTGGGTCATCTGACTGGCATCTGAAGTGAAGGCGGTCTTGTGGGACTGCAACTCTTCACTTGAGGGGTCTGTCCTAACTCCAAGCAGTGAATGTCAGAATTGAACTAAATTGTAGGACACACAGTTGGTTCAAAGAATTAAAAAATTGCTTGGTGTCAGAAAGACCCAAGATTTTTCAAATCAAGCGAAGAATTAAAACAATGAAACTAACCTATTTTTAGTTTCCTTTACAGTGTAAGAGTTACGATTCACACTGTTAGGAGGATACAAAGAAAAGTTATCATTCGAATTGGCATCTTGCTCTTCCTCTTCCTCCTCTTCATCTGTCCGAATAATTCCTTCAGAAAGGTAACCATCTTCATCTCCTTCTTCATCTAGTGCACACTGGGTAGAACCTCCCCAAGTTGCCATTGTTCTAGAGATGAAGAGATAAAAACCAAGAGATCATTCTGGAGATGAGCTAAACACTTTTAACACCTACTGTGTGCCAGATAGATACTGTACCAAATATATATGTATCTGTGAATGTGTGTATGTATACATAAAATACAAGATGGGTAGTACTCTCCCCACTGCCATTTTAGAGAGTATGCTTACCCTGCCTTCCAGAAAACAATTCTGCAAATAAATTAAAACAGTAATCATATACCCTCAAACTTTTTTCCTAAATTAAACCCCTCTCAACTTTCAACTTTTCCTTGACTAACAGTTTTGTAGATCAGAGCTGTCTGAAAGAACTTTCTGCAACAGTAGTCATGATCTGTGTCTGTGTTGTTCAGTACAGTAGCCACTAGGTACATGTAACTAATGAGCACTTAAAATGTGGCCAGTAATAAATTTTTATTTTTATTTAATTTTAACTTTATCATCTGTATCTACTGGCTGATATATTGGAAAGCACAATTCTAGACTCGTGGTTCTCAAACCTAGATGCTTATCAAAACTATGTAAAGAACTTTGTTAAAGTACAAGTGTGTGGAACTTAGAACAGAAGACTATAGTATGCTATGATCAATAAATGCACATAGAAATTCCTAGAACAGGAAACATTCAAAGAAGAAAGGAGTGTGAGGCTTGGCACAATATTCTAGAAATGCCATGTAAGGATATCAAAATAGGCCACAACAAATTTAGGTTTCAAAATTTTAGATACAAATACTACTAATACACAGATGAGTAATTAGCTGATCCTACAGATGACCAATTCTTTTAGAAATATTTTTGATACGAAAACTTCAAACTTAAATCCTAAAAACTCAATGTCTTATATAATAAAATGTTGTAAAATTCTTAGAAACCTTACAAACAGCAGATGCTCAATTTAAATAATAAAGTACTTATTTCTGGCCTGATATAAAAGCACTAAAAAGCATCAAGCATTTTCTTTTTATAAGTCTGAAACTTAACTAAGAAAATATGGCTTATATACTCAAGAAAATCTATACCAATTATTTGATCAAGTGTCTTAATTAAAAAAGAAAAAGTTGATATTATGACTAGAAAGTAGTTCAATTTAGTGAAACTGAGTCACAAGAATGCTGCTGCTTAAACACTACCTTCACTGAAACAGCAGATTTGTCCTATTATGTACAGGGGAAAATGAGGCTGCATGCCTTAGGTAAGTAATGTTTAAAAAAATAATTTAAACAATTCTTACTTTTCTGTTCTACTTTGTTGAGGAGTACACAGGTTCTCAGATCCATCACTTCTCAATGAAACAGCCACTGGAGGAGACACAGTTTCAGCTAGACCTTGCCTCCTCTGATGTTCAGCCATCAGAGCTTCAAGCTGCTTTCTTCTCTGTCGCAGCTCTTCCCTTAACATTTCATGTCTTTGCATTTCCGACCACAACTAATTAATTTAAAAATCAGAGTCAAGTTAGTGTAAATACTTGGATTTATTTTCACCTGAAGGAGTAACAGACTAATACTGTTGTCAATACCAACAAAGATTTCTACTCTGACTATATCTTTTTTACACTGAGGTACCCATGAAAGTTAAAATATTTTAACGATAAGAAAAAATTAGGCAGTCATAAATTTTTAATGAAAACAAGTAGCACCCAAATATACTTCATCAACTATCTAGAGAGTTACATTTCATACAAATCACATATAAGTAAAAAGCCAAAGAATAGGCCTAAATGAAATGATTACTATTTATTGCAACTATCCCTTATGTATAATTGTGCCAAATAATTTCTAATAAAGATCAAGGCTTTTGAAAAATGCCCAACTTAATTACTTTTTGGAACAAATTGTTTCTTCCTACTAAAAGACACAAAACATGCTACATCTAAAAACATTTCACAGATATTGTTTCAGATATTAAGATGTGACTTATACAGCATAGAGAATATAATGATTAATATTGTAATAACTATTTATGGTGTCAGATGGCTACTAGACTCATGAGGGTGATCACTTCGTAAGGTACATAAATGCCTAATCACTATGTTGTACACCTGAAACTAATGTAATAGTGTATGTACACTATAACTGATAAATTTTTTTAAAAAGATATGACTTAAGATTCAGGAACAACAGGATACAATATACAATACCTCATTATCTACTACTGAAGAATCTTCAGGCTCAAAAACAGGTCTGCTTGTATTGGTTACATTTTCATTAACAGTTGGAGTTGAAGTAACAGCTGGCATATATTTTTTCATGGGACAATTACCCACACTAGTGGCTGAGAGCTAAAAAAGGATTTGTAAAAATTATTATGCTGAATCAAATCAATTCTGTTCATCTCAGAAAAGCGGATATTTTACTACTTTTCTAGGGTTCTAGTAACATATTTAATTTATTACCAGACTTTAATTACCCTCATGATCCAAGAAAATCTGACATAATAAAGCAAAGATGAGAACATGGGCTAAAGTTGATGAGTAGTAACCAACCTTCAGGAACAACAGATATAAGAAGGCTAAAAATTACTGTGGAAAATTTTATATACTCAAAACAACTCAGGCATATATTCCTCTGGGCATTGTTTAGATTAGGGAAAAGAAAAAAACGATTAGATATAGTAGATAAGGTAAGAGTCTAGAAGATAAACAGTTTATATATATATATGAAAAATATGAGGGATGTCTGGAAAAAAATCCAGCCATAAATGCCTCTATTTTTCATATTACATGGTGGATACTTTCTGGACATTCTTCGTATCATTTGTGTCTCCCTTTCCTTGAAAACAAAACCAGACTGAAGAATAAAGCTAACCAATAAATTTCAGAAAAAGAAAACTCAAAAAGAGTTGGTTTCCAGGGAAGCCGGGATAGCTCAGTGGGTTAAGTGCTCACTTTGCAGCCCCAGGGACCGAGGATCAAATCCCGGCCCCAGCCCGTGTGGACCCATATGCTGAACTGGGGAGTGCCCCCAGCTCAGTTCTCACTGGGGCAAGACCCAGGCCCAGTTCCTGCCCCGTGCAGCCCCGCCCACCTGTGGAATGAAACTATGTGGAAAAACCAATGATGTGCAACTATGGAGACTGTTTTGGGCCCTCCCCCTACTCTCTGTCTCTGACTCTGTATCTCTCTCTCTCTGTCAAAAACAGTAAATAAATCTTAAAAAAAAAAAAAAAAAGAATTGGTTTCCCTTTCCATATTAACCCTATTACTAATTACCTGACATGGTCAAAGATGGCTCATTCTCTGTTTAATCTCAAAGACCTATTGTACAGGGTACTATAAATAAGCAACGGTATATACAGTTAATATTCAAACTAATTTAATTAATTAATTAAACAAATTAAAATAAAATATTTTAATTAATTTTCTTAGAAAGCTCATGACGGCTTAAGAGCTTTATTATATAATTTTAGGCCAACAAAAGATAGAAATGCTAGCCCCTTAATAGCTAAGTTCAAACCAGAATATTTTAATAAATAGTTATAAATACTCATGTTCTGAATCTCTAGCCAGATAGCCCAACAAGTGAAATAGAAATAATCAACATGGGAATGTGCTATGTTTCAGTGTAAAATATATCCCTAACCCATTTCATTACTTCATCTACTTCATTAATCAAAAATTAAGATATTAATCATACAATACATGTAAACCCATCATATAAGTATAAGAAAAAGACAAGAGTACTTTCAACTGGTATTGGGTTTTAAACATCTTTTCAGACAAATGAAAAAAAGAAATTTCCTTATTACCTGCAAGTCAGGACATGCCTTTTGCAAAGCTTGAATTTTCTCTTGAATCTTAATCAGTTTTTTTCTTTCTTCCTGCAATTGTTTGAGCTCTCTCTGTTGCTGTTGTAGTTTAGCCTCATAAAATTTCTCTCTATAATTAAATTGACATTGTATTTGTGGACTCCAGTAAAACTGATAGCATTAAGCATGATGTAATACAGTATACCTAGGGAGTATTTTCTCTATAATAGGCAATGGATTTTTATTAAATGAAGCATATAAGCTTTACATACCTTGCCTTTTCATTTATTACAGAGTCTTTCTGTGTTTTACTGGCATTTCCTCTAGTGTTATTTGCATTTTGTTTTGTGACTTCTTCTGTTGGGTAGAAATCATCCAAATTTGAAGTACTGGCAGAGATGACTCCTTGCTCTGCTGCATCATCCTCCTAAAACCACACCATTATATTAAAATAATAGTGATATACCCATTTCATACTTTAGTCTATACCACTAATTTGTCAAGTTTACATAACATAAATATTAAAGAAGTAGAAAAAGTGCATGTTTTTTAGAGAACACTGCAGTTCATCCTCTACTTACCAATGACAGGAAATGAAATACTAAAAATAAAAACAGTACATTTAAAATTTGAACTGCCTAATACCTAGTAATGACAAATACCAAGTTGCTTTTTCTGATCTTGACCAGATACTGAGCTTTTCAATAGCTTTCTAGAAAATATAAAGATAAAAAATATACTATTGGAGTGGGAACTCTAGATACTAGATAATTTTTCTTAAGATTTAACTTTTACATTAACAATTTCAAATAATCAATGTCCATTTTCATTTATTTACTTAAAATTCTTCATTTCCTCATTCAGTCTTTAGTTTTCCAAACAAGTGCCAATTGGCTCAAAATACAAAAACTAATGAGAATATATACCATCTCAAATCTATAAGTACCGGAAAAACAACTAAAGTTCATATTTTCCTAACAGCATCTCAATGTTGAAATCAATGTACTTATTAAAGTGTGAATTAAATTACTATACTTTCTTAAAAACATTTAATTCTATATATTTTATATTTTCTCTGAAGTCAAATAAAACTTTAACCTTTGCAAATATCATTCTAATAAAACCTTCAAAAAGTTTGGACTCACAATACTGCCTAGTTGATTTAAATTTGTACACAGTATTACTTTGGTTTCTGCAATCTAAAAACTAACCTAATTCATTACTAGTATGGGTAAGATTGGACAGTTAACTGGGTTGGGACTCAAGAATAAAGAAGCTAAATCATGAGGCATTTTTATATAATAAAAAGTAGAAAAATTAAAGTATAAGATACAAAACAACACAGTATGAAGATTCAGATGGTAGTATAAGGATGCCTGAACAACTGAAATGACAATCTCCAACATTAAAACTAAGTAATTGGCTAAAGAATTATCGTATTGACACACAGTGAATCACAGACTAAGGAACTAAAAGAGATAAACATCTGGAGACATGTAAGATACATAAGGTTTCATAAGGGCCATCCATGTAAACTGTCCAATAGTAATAGTTTTATACAATTATAACTATATAACTGTTCAGACCAAGCTTGTCCAACCTGTGGCCAGCGGATCACAGGGAGCCCAGACAGCTTTAAATGTGGCCCAACACAAATTTGTAAACTTTCTTAAAACACAGATCTTTCTGCTACTTTTTGTTTTAGCTCATCACCTATCATTAGTGTTAGTGTATTTTGTGTGACCCAAGACAATTCTTCCATTGTGACCTAGGGAAGTCAAAAGGTTGGACACTCTGGTTTAGACCCTCTCCTGAATCTCTTGGAAAAGAGGACATAAGTAAAGATACAAGAAAAAGAAGACTACCCTTACTAAAATAAGTAAAGCTCATTATTTTTTTTTCATTATTTTTTTAAATAACTCTCTTTCAGGAGGAGGTCCCTTAATCCCTCTGAGTTGCTATTTCCTCATTTCTCACATATATACTTCAGGTCTTAGAATGCTCCCTAAAACAAAAGAGCGTCATTCATTCAATATAGGCCTGAAATTAAGCTGATTCACCTGTAAGCCACCAAGTTATTCATCATTTCTGTTCAATTATTCCAACTTTGGGTAATACATCAGAAGCAAGAAATTTTCAAAAGAAATGGGAAAGTAACAAGTACAATGATGTTCAAGATAGCACAATTATTTGCTTTAAAAATTGTTTTAATTTTTTTAAGTGGTATTAACGCTGTCATATGATTAAAGGTCAAAAAATAAAAAAGGCATTGAAGGAAGTCCTACCATCCCTGTCCCCAAACTGATTGCATTCTCCATAGGTAACCAGGTTATCAGTTTATACATACTACAGATAATACTTTGAACATATAAACAAAAATGTGTGTACATATATAGCTATATGTGTTTATATACACGTGTCTATGTGTATACAAACCTACATGTGTTTGTATGAGTATACACATGTTTATACAAAAGCTGTTTTGTAACAAGAAAACTTGGAAAAAGTCAAAAGCCAATTCCAGTAATGATTAAACATGCTACAGTATATCAATATAATAAAATGTAATCAAGGGTATGGGAAAATGGACTCATACACTACTTAGATATCAATTAATAGAGTTATCTAGAAAGCAATTAAACAATGATCATTAAAATTAAAACTGCATAAACTTTGGCATAGCAATTCCACTTCTTCATATTCCACTCTTGAAAAACACAAATGCAAAAAGAAGCTTATTTAAGAATGTTCATTGGAGCATGCTTTCTTAAATAGTGAAAAATGGAAAACAAAAGTAAACACCAATAGGATCTCAGATTAACTAAATTAAGGTCCACTAATACTACAGATAACTATGCTGCAACTTAAGCGACTTGTATTTAATACACACACATACATATGCAGTAATATTTAACTTTTGTAATTTTTTAATATATTTCATAATTATTTATATAATTATGTAGAAGTATATATACTGCTATAAAGTTTTCCAAAAGATTGTGGAGTGAGGAAAACAGCAAGCTGTAAAATAAGTTAGTGTATTATACAATTTATAAAAAACAAAGAAATATAAAATAATACTTCAATGTTTTTTTTTTAGATTTTATTGTTTTGACAGAGTGAGACAGTGAGAAGGGAGAGGGTCCAGAGCAGTCTCCATAGTTGTATGTCATCAGTTCTCAACATGATTTCATTCCACACAGGTAGGCAGGGGACTGTTCAGGGTTGGAACCGGGCAGGGGGCCTCAGAAATAAGAGGCACACCCCCTTGGGCTGGCAGCAGAACCAGGGTCCTCCCACATGGGAGGCTCGCCCTGGCAAGAACTGAACTGGGAGCTTTCCACATTGGAAACACACCCCAGTTCAGCATATGGATCCGCACGGGTGGGGGCCGGGATTCAATCCTTGGACCCCAGGGCTGCAAAGCAAGCGCTCAATCCACTGAGCCTTCCCAGTATCCCCTCTATGTATTTTTTTGTAAGTGCATATTGATGTATGTAAATGCACAAAAAAGGTCTAACAAAATTGAATTTGTAACTTCTGTAAAGAACAGGATTATAAATGGAGGCCCAAAGGGCATTTACTAGTAGTGTTTCCTTTTTAAACAATGGAGCACATGGCCTGTTACTTCAGTATTTTAAAATTAAGTAGCATTTCAAAAGAAGTTGTAAATAGAATTTCAAATTCTTTTCATTCATAATAAAAACTATTTTTCTAAATTTACTGTTTTTATTTTTTATTTTTTTTTTTTATATATATATATTTTTAATATTTATTTATTTACTTATTTATTTTGACAGAGAGAGAGAGAGAGAGAGAGAGAGAGAGAGATACAGAGAGAGAACTGAACCAGGGGAGCTCCCAGTTCAGCATATGGTTCCGCACGGGCCGGGGCCAGGACGCGATCCTTGGTCCCTGGCGCTGCAAAGTGAGTGCTTAACCCACTGAGCCATCCCGGCTTCCCCGTGTTTTTATTAATGTGATTAATTTTAATGGTTTACACTTCATTTTTGTCAACTTCACATAAGCTAAACAAACCTCAAAGAAAAACCATTCATTACAGTCATCTAACAGAAGTTTTTTAACTTCCAAAAATCACAAATTTCAATACTTTAGAACAAGCTTGTCCAACCTGTGGCTGCATGTGACCCAGGATGATTTTGAATGTGGCCCAACACAAATCCGTAAACTCAATTCTTATTCAAATGTGGCCCAGGGAAGCCAAAAGGTTGAACATGCCTTCTTTAGACAGTTTCTCTAAAAGATATTTCTAGTGATTACATTACTGAGAAAAGAGTATGAATACATAACATATGAAAAGGAATGAATTTAAAAGTCCAGTCATTTCTGTTCCTTTAGAAAGATTATCACTAGTACAATAAATTGCAAAAAGCTAAATAACTCTTTGTGGACCACATCAGTCACTATAGAAGTGTTAATAGTTATTTCATTTCATATGCTTATGTACAAATGGCTTTTTAATATTTCTGACAGTTTCAAGTTTACTTATTTGGCTTTAATGAACAAGACACCTAAATACAAAAATTTTCCTTTTACAGCAAATGAATTAAGGTATCAGGCTCTGGTATCAGTCTCAATTCTGACTATGAGAAATAGTATAACCTTGGTCAACAAACACCTCTATAATCTGTTTAATATCTACCTGCCTGAGATGTTACAAGTTCTACATGATAAAAGACTGGTATTTCACTTACATGTGGAATCTAAAAAACAAAGTAAACAAACACAACAGAAACAAACTCAGAGATACAGAGAACAAATTAATAGTCACCAGATGGGAGGAATGTTGGGAGAGATAGGTAAAAAGGATGAAAGGAATTAAGAAGTACACAGTTACAAAATAGTCATGGGGATGTAAAAGACAGCATAGAGAATATAATCAATAATATTGTAGTAATTATGTATGACATCAGATGGGCACTAGACTTACCAGGGGGATCACTTTGTGAAGTACATAAATACCTAATCAACATGTTGTATACCTGAAATTAATATGTTGTATGTCAACTATAATTAAAAAATATATTAAAATAAAATGAAGACTGGAATCTCCAGCAAATAGGAAACATCTGTTTTTGTAATAAAGTTATATTGAAACACAGCCTTGCTCATTTGCTTACATATCACATATGTCTGCTTTTGCATTGAGTAGTTATGACAGAAACTGTATGGGCTACAAAACCTATGGTATTATTTACTAATTCACCTTTAATAAAAAGTTTGCTCATCTCTGACATATGAAATGTAAAGGGCTAAGCACTTAAACCTGGCATATAGTAAGAACATATCATTATACCCACATAGTTATCACATACATAAATTTTACCTCATAAGACTGCACTATTTTTGATAAGTTTTTTAAAAAATTGGGGAAGCCGGGATGGCTCAGTGGGTTAAGCACTCACTTTGCAGCCCGGGGGACCGAGGATTGAATCCCGGCCCCGGCCCGTGTGGACCCATAGTGCCCCCAGTTCAGTTCTCACTGGGGTGACACCCCGACCCAGTTCCTGCCCTGTGCAGCCCCGCGCCCACCTGTAGAATAAAACTATGTGGAAGAACCAATGATGTACAACTATGGAGACTGTTTGGGGCCCTCCCCCTTCTCTCTGTCTCTGTATCTCTCTGTCAAAAACAATAAATCTTTAAAAAAAAACAACTAGTAGTAGTTACCTGTACCATGGCAACAAGGTCTTGTAACCGTCTCAATTTCTGTTTCGCAGCCATAAGTCTACTGATATTCTCTTCAAATTCAGCATCGTCTGGAGCCTCATCAACCACACTACTCCTGTGACTAGATAATGAAGCTCCACTGACTCCCTCATCTTCTGCTTCTTCTTCCTCCTCCTCATCACCTTCACCTTGTGCAACATGAATTTCCTGTTCTCCTTCCCTATTATATCGACAATCTGCTGAAAACATGTATCATTAAATCAATTAATACACTTAAGAGTAAAAATGAAAGAAAATCCACTTCCTAAGAATATGGCAAAAATGTCAGTGAATACAGTTGTATTAATATTATCATACCTAAAGGAGGCATGTTTAAAGCCCTTATGTTGGCAGCAGATCTGTTGTTAATTTCACAATTAGAATAAACTGATCTGCCATCTCTATTATTAGAAACACACTGTGCATTAGAGTTACTATTTACTTCATTCCAGGTGGCAGATATTTGTGGATTTCTAAAAGGGGGAAAAAAAAAAGAAGAAGAAAGTTATTTAGGGCATAAAAATAATAATAAAAATCAAAGTTTTAGAACTGTTAATAAAATAATTTTATACTATAAACATCATTGGCTATTTCCCCATTTAAATTCATGCTATCAATAACTAGCTGGACTGTGCTTTTCATTAACTTCTGCTATTTCAAAATTCAAGAAAAACATGTGAAAAAAGGAAATTATACCTAAAAATAAAGAGGTAAGAAAATGCTAATGTAGATACTTCCTATGATTTACTTGATCTAACAAATAGCAAATTTACTAAATATGTACTCAGTATTTCCCTATTTGTTTTTCTTTATAGGCAAAATAAGATTACACTGACCAAAATAACAGACTTAAAGGAGAAAATTTTAAGTAAAAGGCAAATAGTAAACATTCAACTAAGGTTTCTTTGGTTCCACATTTAAAAAATTAAGTTAGAATAAATATATTAGAAAAACAAACTAAATAAATTCTGACCGAATATTAGTAACAGGTTCAGAATTTTCATGCTCAGAATCATATTCTGACTCTTCGGTTTCTTCATCTTTTTTATTTTCATTTACAGCATCTGTCATCATATCCGATGTTTGTTCATAATAATGAACTAATTCTCTTAGTTCATTCAGTCTCTTTCGAACTTCATTTAACTTCCTGGTAAACAACAAAAAATAATACACACACACACACACACACACACACACACATTTTAGCAAAGTAAACTAAGCATTACTTTCATATAACAGCAACCAGCACAAACAAAATTTAAACATAGTTTACCGTATTTTCCGGCATATAAGACGACCGGGCGTATAAGACGACCCCCTAATTTTACAGTTAAAACACAGGTTTAGGCCTATATTCGCTGTATAAGACTACCCCCTATATAAGACGACCGGGCGTATAAGACGACCCCCTAATTTTACAGTTAAAACATAGGTTTAGGCCTATATTCGCTGTATAAGACTACAGCCTCGGAAGTGGGGGGTAGTCTTATACAGCGAATATAGGCCTAAACCTATGTTTTAACTGTAAAATTAGGGGGTCGTCTTATACGCCCGGTCGTCTTATACGCCGGAAAAT
>PVKE010016024.1:0-32483 GCA_004027555.1 Craseonycteris thonglongyai
GTACTAGACTTATCAAGGAAATAAATTTGTAAATTACATAAATGTCCAACCACTATCTGCACACCTGAAACTAATATAAAATAATATTGAATGTTAACTATGATTAAAAAATAAAAAACCAATAATATTAAAAACAGATATAAACAAACTGCTGACAAACTTCTTTAATAAAAATAAAAAGTAACAGATGGACTCGAAAATATAGGGTGAGCTCTGTGGAGAAATACTCTTTCCTGCCCCTTCCATTATTTAAAGCCTACTTGATTATAGCCCTAAATAAATGATATTTGCAGTATAGCAATACATATCAAAGTCATGCCATTTTTTAAAAGATTTATTTTACTGTTTGAGAGAAGGTAAGAGGGGGAGAGAGAGAGAGAGAGAGAGAGAGAGAGAGAGAGAGAGAGAGAGAGAGAGAGAGAGGAGAGAGAGAGAGAGAGAAGGAAGGAGGGCCCAGAACAGTTTCCATAGTTGTACATTATTACTTGTGACATAGTTTCATTCCACACAGGTGGATGTGGGGCCACATGAGGTGGGAACCAAAGTGGGGGCCTCCTGCATGGGAGGCAAGAACCTTTGTCCCCATCCCAGCGGCCACCACAGTTGAGCCACAGTTCAGCATACGGGTTTGCACAGGCCAGGGCTGGGGGATTCGATTCCTGGACCTCGTGGTTGCAAGGTAAGTGCTCAGCTATAGGAGCTATCTTGGCCTCCCAAAGTCATGCCATTTTGTATCTATGTGTGCTATTATTTATCAGTTGTATTGACCTGGTTTTCCTGTGTCTCTTCACATATTAGTGTGTGTCAAACTTTTATATAAAAGCTTTGTGTATGTGTAACATAATTGTATGAATGGCTATCTATTAGTGTCTAAATGGCAGATAGTATGATTGGCTATCTATTAGTGTCTTTATAGTAACATAAGTTTTAAATGGCAAATAATAAAGTGGCTTTTATATGCCTTCTTACTTTTCAATTAAAGAAATATTTTTTAAATGAGAGCATCATTTAATAAGCATGCTGCTTAAGCTAATTAGTTCTGAATTAGGCATGTAGTTATGTGGAGTTTAGTCCTTATTTCCTCAATTAAATAAGCATTTATCAACCAAATAAGGAAAAATAAACAATTACTATGTCTAACACATTACATGCAAGATTTTGTATTTGATTGTTACCACTTGTAATCTCACTTTATTTTATTTGTGATAGGTAATCTTTTAATAGGAGTTATTATAGATATATTGGAGACTTTTCTATTAGAATGTGAGAGAATTTTGTCAGGTATGACATCATCACCTACTCCAATCCTCTTATTCTATAAATGAGAAATATGGCATCCAGAGATGTTAACTGAGGTGCCTAAAGTTAACTGTCAGTTATTCCCCAGAACCTAGTACTCTGCCTGGTATGGAGTCAAGGGACCTGGAGGTGTGTGAGGAGTCAGGTCTGGTCTATGACTTCATGACAAAGGCATCAAAGAAAGAACCAAAGTCTGAGTCTTGGCTATGGGCAGGCCTAGGAAGTATGGGAAACTTCCAAGAGCAAAAGGCATAGACATAGTTAACTCCAGATATTTGAAAACTGGAACTGATCTAATGGAACTGGGGGTGGCAATACTGACCTTGTTTTTGTTCAGGACAACACTCACGCATCAAAAGGCTTCCTCATTCTTTAACCAATCACCATTTTGCCCAGTCTTTACTCAGAGATGTTTTTTCCCTTTATTCCAAGAGTTCTTATTATGTGTGTAATTCATTTGTAGGAGGAGTAAACTCTTTGGTAGGTTATAAAGTTTGTATAGGAAAGCTTTGGGTTATGCCTTTTGTCTTTGTGTAATTATTAATGTGGCCTCTTCCTTCTCCAAAATGTCATGCTTTGAATAATAAATTACATAATCACCCAATTCATGTAGGGTCTATTCTTTATTGCCTTGCCTTTTAGTAATTTTCTTTATGTCTGTACCTAATAATGGCAAATGTAAATTACAAACTCCATGTAGAGAGTGATCAGAGTAGCATAAAAAGGTTAGGTTAATTAAGGTTGTACTCATTTAAGATTTTAACTTTTATATATAGAAATATATATGGGTATGTGTATCTGTGTGTGTGTGTGTGTGTGTGTGTGTGAGTTGTCTAGAAAGCATCTAGCCATGTAACCATTTTCTTATACTGACAATGGCTAGATTTTTTTTCTGGACAGTCCTCATATATAGTATATGAGGGCTGTCCAGAAAATTCCAGCCATCAATGTCTCTTTTTTTTTCATATTACATGGAAGGATATTTTTCAGATAGCCCTTGTATAACCAAAGCTAACCTACTTCTTTTTCAATATATATCTACACAATGATTGCATGTAGTAAATGCTTGAATTTTTCTTTGTTGATTCTTGAGTAATGAGATGCCAAAGTACTCACCAATATGATCCTTACCTAATCATGAGACAGTTCCAAAAATTATACTGTTTACATGGATTTACTGCATGGATTTTAACTATGTTGTCAAAATGACTATAAGAATAAGAATTAAATTGCTGGAGATTGAGTTAGTTCCTTATTATATTTTTGGAAACTATCATTCTAAATTACAGGCACTCCTCACTTAATGACCCAGTTCCATTCCTTTGACTTGGTCATTAAGCAAATTGGTCGATAAACAAGAAGCTTAAAGGCGAATATCTTATGGTGTGTTATGGCCCCAAAGGGTATGTATTTTTCAATAAATATCATATGGCACCACACATAAATCAAATATGTAGTCTTGCAATTGTGAACGTTTCATGTAGTGAATATTAGCCAATGCATGAGCAAGAGACTGAAAAAGGTGATTCCCAAAACTCATACAGAGTGAGAAAGAAATTTCTTGCACTAGAGAACTGGTCTTAGCCTGAAGTAGTTGTTAAACAGGCAGGTTGTTAAATGAGGAGAGGCTATATAGAGAACATTACAAAAAATTAAAAGCAAGAGAGTTTATTGGACTTTAAAAAAGCACCTTCTCCCTCCCACTAAAATAAATACTCCAAGGATAATTTCTCTGATTGAATCATATAATTGCTAATTTTTCAAGATAAAGTAATTTAGATTTAAAAAACATTTATTCCTGCTTAACTACCAAACAAAAACATCGTCAGACTAATAATGAGGAGTTAAATGCACCTACATTGCCCTTTCCTTTCCTTTACCTATGAAATTCCATGAAATTCTACTCTTCAAATTCCAGTTCAGATGTCATTTCCATTATGCATCCTTCCCTCTTGACTCTTCTCTCCTCTTCTCTACCACCTTCCCCAGGAGAGTCAGGCTCCCTACTTCTGTATTCTTACTGTGCCTTTTAAAGATTGATATTATAGCACTTATCACATTTTACTATCATTGTTTACATGCTTATCTTCCCCATTAGATTGATATCCAAAGAGTCGGGAAACAAATATTTTTCATTTGTCAATTCCCAGCATCTAGCCCAATGCCTGGAACACACCATGTTTTCAGTAAATATTTGTTAGATAAGTGAGTCAGTGATTCAGACATTAAAATAAGGTTATATGTAAATATTAAATTCTACATATAAGAAAAATTACAGTCTTAAATAAGCACAGCACTCACCTAACTGACATATACACATTTTACATTTGTGTTAAAGAGAGATCCTTTTAAATACACAGAGTGCTCATAATCATAAAATCATTATGATAAAGTGGAAGGAAAATGATTTTCAAACAAAAAAATCTTATACTTCTATTAACATTTACAAAAGACAGGCAGGAGGAAGCACATGCAGCAATTTGAAGCAATGCAGTGGAACCATTAAAACCCAGGAAGCAATACCAATGATGGAAAACTGCTCAAAGATAAAGTGCTTTCATTTTAATAAAACCATAATAAAGTTGGGCCCTGAATCAGGGCCTAGATGTGTCAGTTCTGTCTACATGTTACTGACCCCACAAGCAATCAACCAAGCAAACAACTCAACAACACGAGCATGGTCTTCAGTTAAGTAGTGAGCAAGAAAATCAGTCAAACTGGTTCTTAGACATTAAAAAAAAAAGTATTTGGATTGATATTTTTATGTATATATCTTTCCATTTTACACAGAGATAAAAAGCAAAAAAATAACTGGAATGCTTATTTGATTGGTTTTTCAAACCATAAGTTATGACAGTCCCCACTAGATGACTGTGCCATACCACCTGGAAAATAATGAGGTGATTACAGTTCTCTAGGGCTTTTCAGCTGACAGAAATAGTTTAGGAACCATTAACATGGATTAATGTTTACATACATAATCTTCTCGGTATACATAATCTTCTGCAATATTATTTGGACATATACAACATTTACTGAAACAGTATAATGAAGTATCATTATATTCTTTCCCACTAATGTAATGCTAGGGCTCTTTAGGGAAGTACCTAATAAGTGTGGTCACCCTCAAGAGCAAAGCGGGCTCTCTTAAATCTAGGGCTTGTAAAAGTGGGAGGTGTAAGTGACAATGGCTCAATAGTCAGAGGGAGAGGTATTGTTTTCAACATGCTTGCTAGCCCCTTGGTGTTCATACATCAGTACTAGAAAGGGCCATTTTGAGACCACCTTCTTATCTACTTTCTGCTACTACACAGGATTATATCCATAACATTTCCAATATGAAGGGGTGAGTGATGGTAATCCTGTTCTTAATGTCCTCCAAAGGAGATTTAAGCACTTTCATTTGTAACCTATGCCTAAGTTTTGACATTTATAATCAAGTCATCCTTTGTAGAGCTGACCTAAATCCCTCTTAGCCCAGTAGGAATTCCTCTGTGTGCTTCTTAGAAGAGTAAGCTTATCACCTTCTTCCATAAGTTTTTCAGACACTTGGCTAATAAGTCTTGGGTCTAGAAAAGGCCTGAGAGGTTTTGGATAAGCACTAAGATCGATGAATCTTGATGAAGGACTGTGCATGTGGAGTGGTCTTAAGTCATTCAGTTCTCTGGGCCCTCACACTGACAAGCCATGGCTGAGAGAGTGGGACTTCATAGGATTATCCCATTGGGGGTGCTATTGGCATCCTTATTGGGAAAATTTATAGTTGGTGAACTTATCCTGCTCATTGCAAGACATTCAAAATGCTTGCCACCATTACCAGACTGTCCCCTTAACTGCTAGTAGCACACATTCAGCATAGCAAAAAACTGCTGCTGGGGAAGCAACCTTGAGGCATACTCTCCCACCGATAAGAACCAAGATCAGTTTGAGCAGTAACTGCGCAGCTAAAGAAGTATAATTAGATTTAGGAATGGCCCCCAAAACCACTCCTGCACACCTGTTAGAGGAGGTGTCTTCTGGGTGACCTGCCCTCATACAATTCTAAACACACCCACCAACTCCATGACAGATCTAGAGCAGCCCAAAGAAGACCAAAAAGAGCATGACAACCTAAGCCTCAGAATGCCCCACTCCATTCCAGGAAAACTCATGAATATTCATTCCTTCCTTCAGTCAAAACTAACTCAGCTCCCTATCCCAAGGGCCATAAAAAAGGCTATGCTTATAGACCTTGGGGAACTACATGCATTCCTCCCAAGTGTGGCATCTTGGTGCAGGTTAATAAACCTTTTTCTCTATAAGCTTTCACCTACTTCGTTGATTTCTATCTTGAGAGGGGCAAGGACCCCCGTGCTGATAACAACTACGGCATTCTCAGGGATGCTGGGGTAACTCAAAAGGTAGAGTGATCGCCTTGCAACCTTGAGATCTGGGGATGGAGTCCAGGCCCTGGCCCCTGCAGGCCTTGAATTATGGTGCAACTGTGACTGCTAGGATGGTGGCAAGGGTTCTCGCCTCCAATGCAGGAGGCCTCTGGTTCTGTTCCTGCCTTGTGAGGCCCCACATCCACCTGTGTGGAATGAAACCATGTCACAACTAATGATGTACAACTATAGCAAATGCTCTGAGCCCTCCCCCCTTCATTCTGTCTCTCTACCCATCTCTCTCACTCTCTTTCTCCATCTCTCTCTCTCACCTTCCTCAAAAAATAAAATAAATCTTAAAAAAAAGGGAAGGAAGGAAGGAAGAAGAAAGGAAGAAAGAAAGGAAGGAAGGAAGGAAGGAAGGAAGGAAGGAAGGACGGAAGGAAGGAAAATGATTCTCCTTGTCCACATTTTCAAGTGCCCTATACTGCACTGAAACTACCCCTGGTTAAGGACTGCAAGTCAAAAACTGCTGTTGATTTATACTAACCAATTCTGCCAGAAGCAAATGGCTATAGATGCACAAAAAGAAAAGTTAATATATTTCTTTGGGACATGTCAATTAGACTCATATTTCTTCCTTTTTATATTGTGGATTTGTTATAAGCCATAAAGGGTAAAGTTAATAATAATCACTATTACTTCCTAACTATCCATTACATTTTCTGTTTTCGATTTCTCATGTGTTACATTATTTAATATGTAACAAAACTACATTTAAGTAAAGAATATCCTCATTTTAAATATGAAAAAAATGAGGATCAGAGAGATCCACAAACCTGTACAAAATCACCCAGATGAGAAGTTACAGAACAAAAAAAAAATCTCCTTAACTCCAAAATCCTTTTTATTTTCAGAATCACAGTCTGTTATATATGTTGCTTTATATTTATACCAATCGATTTGGGTAGGCAAGGATTCATGAAAAAAGCAATGGTGGCAATGCTGCTTGTGGAAGACTTAACATTTGAGTCCTGAACACTGATAGGAGGGCCAACGAAGTTTTGTGAGCATAACTGCTGATGGTCTGGTCCACAGTAAAGGCTATACCTATCAAGAAGACTTACTTAGATACTATTGTAATAATGACACAAGACTTTTTGCACAAGTATCAGGATATGTAGCGCTATACACAGAAAAGCAAAAGAGCCTTTGAAGAAAGACGCCAAGAGTAGAACATGAACAAATTAGAAGTGACAGAGGGAAAATTACTGGATTATTGATTAGGAGGCCAGAAGTGAGCTTTGAGAAATTTTGTAAGGACTTTTGGGAAATGGAATTAGAAAAGAGATACAACTTTAGATCACTGCCCAGCTGCCTCAGGTTCCTAATGCGGTTTTAATGAATTTAGCATTGAATTTATGTGGTAATATCTGCAAGCGTGGACTGTTCTACAAATAATTCAGTTGTTCTTCATTGTTATTATGTTTTCCTTGTCCTACATTTCAGGCAATAAGGTTATCTCAACTCTTTCTCTATTTAGAAATCCATATCTCATCCCTAGCCATGAGATCACTTATTTTTTAACATAAGCCTATTGCTTTTCAAACAGTGTCCTTGCTTGGGCTGTTACTGAATACTAATATTTCATTCTTATTTGTGGAAAATAGTATACTCTAACTTTAAAACTAATACTACAGCCACTAAATATCAATTACTTGGCTCTTGCTTTGGGAAGAAATATTTAAGATCTTTAAACTTACTAATAACTTAAAGTGCTTAATAAGTATAACAGGACTTCTCCTAATGATATAATAGAAAGGGCAGAGTTCAGTTCTAATCCTGTAGAAGCTTGTTTTTCATGGCTTTCATGGCAGATGCTCTTACTGGGCTAAGTTCAATATAGTGCTTGTATAATAGAATCCATTATGTTATCCTTGGAATACTAAATGTTACCAAAACAACAACAACAACAAAGAAAACAAAACACCCAACAAAGATAAATGTGAACTTATATTTCCCTCATTATCAACAGATATTCTCCAAATATATTTTATTCCATGAACTGGACCTTGTGTTTTCTTAAGCATATTAATTATCATAACCTTTCTAGAAAAGTGTCAAATAAGAGAATAATTAGTCTCTTTCAGGCTTGCTGTGGGAATTTAGGGATCACACAGCTCATGATCTCTCAATTAACACTCACCTTTTATGGATAAATCCCAAATATGAAATAGTGACTGATCTAGGTCACAACAAATTTCCTTTGAGGACTAGATGCAAAGTGGGTGCTTGGAACTTTATATGTCTATACATATACATATCCTAAATAAGGGCTCTTTGGAACCACTGATTTTCATAGCTTAACTTAAATTGTCTAGCCCTATGAAAGACATACTTATGAACAGAATGTTTTTGTTAGTGATAAGATAAAATTTATATAATCCTTGAATAGATAGAATTCAAGTTATTCTGAAGTTTCTTGTTCATATTTACTTCTATACTATGAAAAAGAGGTAAATGGATAGCCAGGAAATGGAATGAGAATAAAATACATGTGTATAAACAACAGTTAGCATTTCAGTTGCCTTTGGGGAAGAAAAAAATAAAGGTTCTTTTGTTTTGTTTTTTGCCAACACTTTAAAGATGTAGCTATGATATACTGTGCAGAACTATGTCCAATATCTATGCTTCATACATATACAGCATTACTGAGAAATTCTACTTTGGCTGGATGAAAAATTTTAAGATGATGGCAAATTATGCATGTGCATGCAGGCAGATAACTAAACAGTACAAACAAAAGTCATTAATGATACTATATTATCAAAACACAGAAAAGTCTGTGGTACTGATAAAAGCCATAATTTATATTCACATGCTTTCTCATTCTACATTTATGAGAATGTATATAGCAGGATTGATTTCATATATAAAGCATTTTATCTGCTGGATGGATATTCTATCACAGCCTTAAGTGTTCGTCAAAGAATTTTTCACAATGGTGTCCACTGACGCCTGTTTTTAATACCTCCTCCTACTTGCTTTTCTATTCTTTTGAAAAAAGATTTATTTGGGGGATGCTGGGATGGCTCAGCAGGTTGTGTTCGCTTTGCAGCCCTGGGGTCTGAGGATTGAATCCTGGCCCTAGTCCTGGCCCGTGTAGACCCATATGTTGAACTGGCATATGACCCGTTTGTTTTCTGCTGGGGTGAGCTTCTCAGGTGGGAGTCCCTCTGTTTTGCCCCCAGCTCCTGGGAGTGTGCCTCCCATGCAGGAGGCCCCAGCCCAGTTCCTGCCCTGCGCAGCCCTTTTCCAACCTGTGTGGAATGAAACTAGGTTGAAAACTGATAACATACAACTATGGAGACTACTCTGGGCCTTCCCCATCTCTCTGTTTCTTTCTGTCTCTCTCTGTCAAAAACAATAAAATAAATCTTTAAAAAAAGATTTATTTTATTGTTTGAGATGAGGAGCGAGAGAGAGAGAGAAGTGGAGAGGGCCTAGAGCAGTCTCCATAATTCTATATCATTAGTTGTGACATGGTTTCATTTTACACAGGTGGATGTGGGGCCATGCAGCCAGGAACCAAACCAGGGGCATCCCAAATGGGAGGCAAAAACCTTCACCACCGTTCCATTACAGTGGTTACCAATTGCATTTCAGTTCAGCCTATGGGTTTGCAAGGTCCCGGGATGGGATTCGATCCCCAGATCTTATGATTGTGAGGTAGGCACCCAACTGCTGAGTTATCCCAGCATCTTGATTTTCTTATATAGCAGGCTAAAAAATATTTTTAAGCCTTTTCCATTATTCAATCTCACATCATTTATTCCTGGCAGAGTTTAAGGTACTCACCTCCAAAACCTGTTCCTTTTGTTAATGAGAATAATTGATTTCTGTCCCAGTGTATATGTCATTGTGTGTTTTGAATCATTTTCAAGTGTCCCACTGGCTTCTTCCTTTTCCTTCAGACTGAACATAACCAGGTAAGTTCGCCTTTTCTGACAAACCTGGTTTTCTAAACATTTTATCACTGTGTTTCTCTGCACTCTCTTCAATTAGTCATTGTCCTTTTTTTTTTTTTTTTAAACAACCTCACAAGAGTAAAATTCTCTAGAGGGCATTTGAGCCACAGCCAGAAAAGTATAAGAACACAAATTTTAAATTCATTTCCAGTTTGTCTGTTCAAACAAGCAAACAGAACCACAGGCTTTGAAATAAAAGTCATAATATACAGAACCCATCATATAGCACATTCTCAACAAAGGTTTATCTTTTTAAGAATATTTCTCTAATTGATAGTTGAGAGAAAGACAAAGAAGACATAGAGGGGCAGAAAGAAAGAGATTGGGCTAAAACCGAGGTGTCTCCATGTTGCTACCCATTCCATATATATCACTAGAGGCTTAGTTAAAAAATAAAGACTAAATTCTCATCCCAAACTATTGACTCATAGTCCTTGTAGGTGAGACTGGGGAAACTAGTATTGATATTTAACACATGTCCCCGGGACTCCCTGAGCAGTCAGGTGTGCACCTCACTCCTAAGAGAGGACTTCTGAAGCTCCACCTAACCACAGTGTCTTCTGTTAGCCAAATTATACTATTAGAAGCTGAATGTACATTTGATTCAATTCTGCTTTGATTTTTATTATGCCAACTATTTGGGTCCCAAAGCCCCCTTGCTTAGGAAATAAATACTATATGGTTTAAAATACATGTGTGAAATATTGTCAAAGAATTTGTAACTTCCTAATGAAAATGCTAAATATTGTTAGAGGATTTGTAACTTCTTAATGAAAAGGAAAATTAGACTTGCTGGGCATAATTTTTAAACATTTGGAAAATGGAATTCACATGAGAAATACTCCTAGCTCTGTAGAGAATGGGAGACATATCATTTCCCAGCACCTTTCCTTATGTGTAGTACAGAGATGTTGTCCAATAAATATATGTTGAACACATTTATAAGCAATTTAATTTTATTGATTTTTTAAATTTTTATTGTTTTTGACAGAGGATATATATAGAGAGAGATAAAGAGAGAGAGAGAGAGAGAGATACAGAGACAGAGAGAGAACTGAACTGGGGGCACTCCCCAGTTCAGCACATAGGTCTGCACGGGCTGGGGCTGGGATTCGATCCGCAGTCCCTGGCGCTGCAAAGTGAGCGCTTAACCCACTGAGCCATCCTGGCTTCCCCAAGCAATTTAATTTAAAAGATTACTATTATATCCCCGTGCTCTGGATAACTACAGAAGGGAACTATGAATACTTAAAGTTCAAAATGAACTTATATTCATGTAGTGAAACAGGTGTAGGATTTACAAATAAAAACAATGTGTGCATCACACTTAGAACACTAAAGAGCATGTAGCTTTGAAAAAATACCTCATATTATTCAGCCTCTTATGGATTGATTTATATCCAACCTCATTTTATAAAGACTTTGAGGCAGCTGTAAAAATTACACGATATAATAAAATGTCACCTATTTTTTACCTTTTGGCCAGAAGGTCATGGTGTCATTTAAAAACACATAAATGATTGCACTTTGCCTTTGGCTGAAAATGTCTGTTTAGCTTCAATACAAAAAGGACAATAAATGATTTTCTTTCTACCAAAAATAGACTCAAGTTCTTAAATATTATATATCAACTTGTTTAGCAATGGCAGATTTAACTATTTGTTTCCTTTTTATGAAAAGACAAAAAAAATTGTTCTAGAAAGTATTTCTAAAATACATAGCAATGCTTTTAAAAGAAAAGAGAGAAATATGTGTTAGAAGATTGGCACATAAATCCTTGACCTTTTATCTCTCCTGAAAGAATCATTTCAATTCACTTAATCCTTGTGGTTCACAGAAGTATAAGAATGCACAACAAAAAGTATGAATACTTTTATCAGTGAAAAGTGGAAGAGAACATGAAGAATAAGCACAGGTTCCTTTGAAGCGAAAGGTGAAACAACATTTCATATCCCCAACAAGTCTATTGCTAGGAAAAAGGTGAACAGAAATAAACACTAGTTCAAGATTTACAAGATGTTCTGCTTCACAAGCTTTAAACTATAAAGTACAACTGACAGATATGTCTCAAACACATATAAAATATAAAAGAAGAAATAATGTCAATAGTCTATTGTGGTAACTTCCTATTTTTATAATATATATAGGGTTTGCCAGTAGATGCTTATGAGAATAGTCTAGGAAAGTTAGAACTATTTTTCAGTATTATCTGTACAAAGAAGTGAAGATATCAAAATTGCTTTGACATTATCAGTGAGAGTTTTCCATCTAGAAATGTCTTTGGAATTAAGCTAGTATTTTTTGACTTTGGCCTTTTACAATACAGAACAATGACAGCCATTTTTCATGGAGTTAGGGATTGAAGCTGAAATATAGCATTAAACTATAAATTTTTTTTTAATTTACATATTACATTTTAGTAAACCTTCTAAATTATCTTATTGCAGAGTCTGACTATGCTAGTTAACAGATTATAGCCAGAATATAATGTACTAGTACACAGATTTTCCAATATTATCAAAATTGAGTGTTACTTTAACAATATATTTTTTTCTGAAAGGCTATCTTTCATAATAATTATTCCAAATACTGTAAACTGATGTCATCAGAAAAAAAATACTAACAAGATATTTAAACTCTTTTTTAATCAAGGTGCAATTTAAATAGAATAAAATGCTCCAAATTTCATGAGGTTTTTCAAGTGTACACTTCTATGTAACTGCCATTTTCATTAAGATTTAGAACATTTTCATCACCTCCCAACATTCCCTGCTTCTTTACACACAACTCTCTTTTCTCCACATCTCTTACACGCAACCCTTAGGCAACTACTAATCTGCTTTCTGTCACTACAGGTTAGTTCATCTGTTCCAAGATCTCATATAAATGGAGTTACAGAACATCTATCTTTTTTTTTTAATTGTGAAATGTATGGGGGTGACATTGATTGGTAATAATTACATAGTTTCCAGGTATCTAATTCTACACTGCATTGTCTATACATTGCATTATGTGCTCACCACCGAGAATGAGCTCTCTTTCTATCACTATATATTTGATGCCCCCTCCCTACTACCCCTACCCCATTCTTATATTTTTTTGGGTCTAGTTTTTTCTTTTTTTTTTTGATAAACATACTGTTTTTAATATTTATCCATGCTGTTGACTTGTATCAGTAATCCATTCTGTTTTTCTGCCAAATAGCATTCCATTGTAAGATATCACAAATTATGTGTTCATTTACCTGTTATTTTTGGTTTGTTTCCAGTGTTTGGTTGTTATGATTATAGCTGTTATAAACACTATAAGTAAGCTTTATTGTATTTCTCTTGGTAAAACTGCTTATATAATTTTAACTACATGTTTGCCTTTTTAATAATTTAAAAGACATTTATGTGGTATATAGATTTCACATGTAAGTAATAATAGAATATGAGATAACTTTTTGCAATAGTTATTAAATAAGAAATGTTTCTCTCATGGCCTTTTAATTGGTTTTAGATTTTTTATTTTTTTCCAAAAATAACAAATATTTAGAGAACTTGAATTATTGCAACTTGTAATTTTTATTTTCTTATCCTTTCATTGTTGACAGTTTTATGCACAATTTTAATATACATTAAAACATGTAATTTATTCCTAGTCACATAATCACATGTTCATAAAATGTTGAACTTGAGAGAGGCGTGATGTTTACACATAAATCACAGGGTCAACATATGAGTTTTCCATAATATCAAGTATGTTTCCTAACCAGGAAAGTCGACATTTTCAGCAAATTTCTATTCCTTTCGACCACTGCTCCTCCCCCAACTACCACTGCAGTTTTAAGAAGGAAGAATATAATGTCAGGAAGGTAGTAGACCCTAGATTGAGAATGGGCTTCTCCCCACCAGATATTTTTTTTATTTTTGTTTTTCTTTAAACATTCAAATATACATCTTAGTGACATAGAGACCTTGCATTACCACATTGGCTCAACTACATTTTTTATCTTGGTGTATAAGAGAGAACACACACAGGAAACTAAATTAGGAACAACATGTGTTGTTCCTCATCAGTGCCTTAGATTTAAACTCTGTCTTATGAAACAAATTGTGTCTTATTTTATTGACTACTAAAAATATTCCTACTGGCCTCGCAGAAAAAATGATGAAGAGGATTAAAAACTTTAATCTTTAATAATTGGTTAAGGGCAGTTACTCAAAAATATTTCTTGAATAAACACTTTATTTTTATTTATTTATTTATTTATTTATTTATTTATTTGTTTATTTATTTGTTTGTTTATTTATTTATTATTGTTTTTGACAGAGAGAGAGAGAGAGATATGGAGACAGAGAGAAGGGGGAGGACTCAGAGCAGTCTCCATAGTTGCACATCATCGTTTTTTTGCATAGTTTCATTCCACAGGTGGGTGCAGGGCTGCACAGGGCAGGAACTGTGCTGGGGTCTCACCCCAGTGAGAACTGAACGGGGGACACTTTCCAGTTCAGCATATGGGTCCGCACGAGCTGGGGCTGGCATTGGATCCTCAGCCCCCAGGGCTTCAAAGTGAGCGCTTAACCCACTGAGCCATCCCGGCTTCCCCTGAATAAACACTAAATACAGCATTCATCATATAAGAAATTAAGATAGAATAGAACATGGTTTATGATTTCTTCCTGGATCTTAAATCTTGTTGATTCACATAACTGTCAAATAATAATGCATACAAAGCTGTGCTAAACATGTGCAAATTAACAGAGCACAACACTACCATAGCATGCAAGGCTTTTTATGATGTTCTCCACTTCTTTTTATCATATTCTTTGTAATTCATGAACTCATGTTCTGCCTTCCATTCAATTTAAATGATTCTTAAAACCTTTCTTGGGTGAGTTGGCACATGTTGTTCTCTCTGACTGGAATTCATTTCTAATGTGCTAAACTTCATTCCTTTTTTAGGACTCTATATATACAGACTCCATCTTATCTAAAAATCCTTGTCTGAAGTCCTGAGTCTGGTTAGGTACGGTACCATTCTTTTTTTTAAGATTTATTTTATTGTTGGAGAGAAGAGCAGAGAGAGAGAGATGGGGAGAGCCCAGAACAGTCTCCACAGGTGCACATCATTAGTTACAACATGGTGTCATTCCACACAGGTGGATGTGGAGCTGCGCAGGGTGGCAACCGAACCAGGGGCCTCCCACATGAGAGGCGAGAACCTTCACTGCCGAGACATCCTGGTGGTTACCAGCTGCGCTGCGGCTCAGCATATGGGTTTTCGAGGACCTGGGCTGGTAAGCGAACCCTGGACCTCTTGATTGCAAGGCAATAGCTCAACCACTGAGCTATCCCAGAATCCCTGGTTAGGTACTGTTTTTATATGCTTTCTTAAGCTCCCTCTGGCTGCTGACTGTTTCACTTTATTGTCATTCCACTTGACTTCTTAACATTCCCCACTATTTGTAAGCTCTGTGAATGCAAGAATCATGCACATCTCAATTTCTTTTGTATTCCTAGAGTTTATTACAGGACTTGGCACACAGTAGATTATTACATAAATATTTCTGAGAGAATGAATGGATAAATGAGGTTGAATACATATTTACTGAAAACATGAAAAATTGTTATTTTCATTATTATATTGCTTAGGCTGATGAATTAAGGCAGGCTTTCTGAAGTAAGTGAGTTTTGGTCCAGAATTTGAAGGAGTGAAATCTAACAACTGATGAAGACCAGATTGGTGTACTACATTGTATGTACTACATTGTACAAAGTCATATTCAAGAAATTAAAAAAGTATATATGAGCTTTACAAAAAAATAGACTGTTAGTGGAAAACTAATGAGAAATGGAGTTTAAAATAAAAGTAGTAGTTGGTAAAGGAATTTAAGAGCTAAAAGGTGAAGACATATTAAAAACAATCAGTAAGCTCATCTTTAAACAGATGGACAGCATGTTGAAAATGATCTTTGAGGAAAAAATATTAATATTTAATCATGTTTGTAAATGAGAATATTAATGATAGGTAAATAGGTGTGTAACCGTCAACTCTAAGGCATTAAAAATAGAGGGAGGATGGCATTTACACTGCAGAAAGGAGACGATTATTAAGCCCTATTCACAGCTCACCTCGAGCTGGAGATGTGCAAAGCACTGCGGAGCATGTTCAAGGGGCCACCGAGATGCTTCAGAGCAACAGAGTGGCAATTAAAATGGACACCAGTAAAGCAGGGGCCATTGGGCTGGAAAGAAACATTCTGTTCATTCGAAAAAACTGCTCTCATGTCATTTACTTAAGGCTTTAGGATTTGGTTAAGTGTTAAGAGATACACAGGGAGAAATCTGAGTTCTAATTAGACAATAACCAAGTCATTAATTTTTCATATTTATCTACAATGTTTTTCTACAAAAACTATAAAACTAGTTTTCCAAAGCTCTGAAAAACTTAATGTATTTAAGTATCACATTGTATCTCACTGATTTATCCTTTGTTATCAAATAAATTTGGAACAAAGAAAGGCATGTTCTAATCACTGAATTAAATAGCACATGGATGAAGTGTGTGGCTCTATTTTCTAAATAATTAACCACTATTCAATGATTAAGCTAACTAAGTATACTGGCGTATATAAGATTAATGAAGGCTGCTTATAATTTGAAAGCTTCCCTATCAACAGTTTCTTTTGTTGAAATGAAAAAAAGGATCTTTGTCATTTTTACATTAATAATCTCAGTTTTGAAACACCTAGATGCTCTGGAAAACTAATGCACACAAAAGATCAATATTTAGTGATCATAACATTTAGTGAACATTTGAGAAGAGAAAATCAAGCACACCATGGAGGCAGCATGCTATGGTACAAGGGGTGGTCAAGAAATACACAGAACAGGAATTTGTCGGCGAGGTAGGAGTACTAGTACACAAAGTTTGATTGTGTGACTTAGTATATGAGAGCTGTTTGGAAGGTATGTAGTCATGTAACCATTCTCATTAAATTGACAGTGGCTGGATTTTTTCTGGCCAGCCCTCATATATGCCAAATTTCAGCATACTTGCATCTGTGTTCTTTCAGATATCACCGAAGAAGTATGTGAAACATGAAGGAAACCCCAATATGGATAAAATTGAATTTCACACCATTAAGTTTCTCACAAAACAAGGAAAACACCTCATGCCATTTTGGAAGAGATGTTAGTGGCTTATGAGGACTGTTGCCCTGGGAAATCAATCCACAGTTTTTCAGTGGCATAGCCTTTATAAGCAAGGCAGTGTTGATTGAAGACAGCCTCCATCCAGGATGCCTGTTGAGGCCACTTACTCAGACAGTGTCAAAAAAGTTGAAAAACTTGTAGTGGAAGGTGCCAGATTGAATAAAAGGCAGCTGGCAGAAATGGTTGAAGTATCACCTACAACCATTTTGAATATTCTCCATCAGCGTCTAAGGATGTCAAAAGTCAGTGCAAGATGGGTACCGAAATGCTCATGCAGCTTCAAAAACAACAGCATGTTGAGTGTGCACAGTAGTTCTTAGACCTCTGCAGATAAAACAAAGATGAAGTTTTAAACCAGATTGTCACTGGAGATGAAATTTGGGCTCATCATTATGAGCCTGAGTCAAAGGAGGAGTGCATATGGTGAGATGCCCTAAGAAGTTGAAGGTGTCAATTAGCTGGAAAAATCATGGCTATTGTGTTTCCGGGATACAGAGGGTGTCCTGCTGACCGATTATAAAGATAAGGGGGTCACAATAACTAGAGAGTACTAGTCCAGTCTGCTGAAACAGTTAAAAGAATCTGTGAAGAAGAAAAGAAGAGGAAAATGGACCAAAGAGGTGCTGCTTTTGTATGACAACGTGCCCATGCACAAGAGCAGTGTTGTTTTGGCTGCTCTTCGTGACTGTGGCTTCCAAACATTAAATCACCCTCCCTACACTCCAGACCTGTTTTTTGTTTATTTGTTTTCTTTTTCTGATTATTATTTGTTCCCAACTATGAAAGAATAGCTTCAAGGGAAGAAATTTACAGATGATGAAGAGAAGCTATAATTTGAGGGCAAAAACAATACTTTTTTTTTCCAGGAGTATAAATAAACTTACTGAAAGATTTGAAAAGTGTTTTAAGGTTAAGAGTAAACATACTGAAAAGAAAAAATGGTTGTGTTTTTTGTGTTTTTTTTTTTTTTACCCTTTTTCTACTTCATTTTTCAAATTTATTGACTGCCTCTCTTAGAAAACTGGCCACTCTTGAGAACTAAATTGTTGGGTGTTTATTTCGTCTTTGCCATTTGTTGCCTGTGAAATTTGAGAAAGGTCTTTAATTTCTATGAATTTCAATTTCCTCATCTGAAAAGGACAGAGAATAATACCTATCTCAAAATGCTTTGTATGAAGTATATATTACAGTGCTGGGGACAAAGTAGGTGTTCAATTAATACTCTTAGGGATTAATGGCTATTGAATCATTATTAAATATATTTTATTGCTAGTCCCTATGAACAAAAATATGCCTCGGAACTTGTATAAAGCATCCCTATGACACTTCATGCAATCTATTAACATACTTCTTTTTACATCATGAGCCACTCAGAACCCAACATTCCAGAGTTGGAGGAAAGGACGTAGAACATTTGTTTTTCTCCATTGATATCATAGAGGAGTTTTTCTCTCAGTTTAGAAAATTCCCAACCCCTCATTATTTGCTTCTTTCCAAATATAAACTTTCTGAGGCTTAAGGAGGAAAAGTGGCAAAGTATTACACCCTTTGGATAAATGAAATCTGCCCATTCTGCTGTTGAGTTGATTTCCCACATAGTTGACCAGGAGGCCATATCAGTGTTCAACCAAGCACCTAATGGGTTGACCTCACTCATCCCTAAGGTGATTATTTCTCCAGTTACACTCAGTACCTAATTACACTCATTACTGCATACTCTTCCATATTTTTAGGGAGTTAGGAATTGCCCCATTCATTGTAGGCTCCGTGGAATAATTGACTGCCTGGTATCTCTTAGAAAAAATGTCCTGCTGCTACAATTCTGTTGGCGTGGATCAAAGTTGTCATATTTCCAACAATGAATGTTTATTGAAAAGAAAGAGTTGGGCACAGTGGGGAGATCTTTTGATCTAGACAGACTTAAGTTAGGATTCTTGTTTTACAACATACTGGCTGTGTGACTACTGGTAACATCCTAGAATCTCAGTTTCTCATGCTGTAATGTAACTATTAAAATTTTGCAGCATTGTCACAAAAAATAACTAAAACCACAAACCCAAAGTACCTAGTACAATACTGTTTTTCTTCCTGTTCTCACACACCATTCTTCATAAAATCATTTTAAGTTTTTGTTAGTAAATTAGTTGGCAATTTTTAAGCCAAATGGCATGCATGCACATGTGCACAGACACATACACACAAATTGTAGAAAGGTAACTCCTCCAGTGTTTTAAAATTTTATGCTAAACCTGGTAGAATCCTTCAGTAAAACTCTGTCGAGTCCTATTTCTTTAAGAGAGTTCTAGAGTTAAGAATTTCTTTCCTTGGGAATGCAGGATGGCTCAGTGGGTTAACTGCTTGCCTTGTAGCCCCAGCATCCAAGGATTGAGTCCTGGCCCTGGCCCATGCAGATACATATGCTGAACTTGGGTGTGTTTCCCATGCAAGAGGCCCCCAACCCCATTCCCACCATATGTGGCCCTCCACCCACCTGTATGGAATGAAACTATGTCAAAAACTGACAATGTGCAATTATGAAGACTAGTCTGGGTCCTCTCCGATCTCTCTGTCTCTGTCTGTCTCTCTGTCAAAAACAATAAAATAAATCTTAAGGGAAAAAAAGACTTTCCTTCTTCTCTAATTAAGGAATAGATTAAAACCTTATTCAAATTATTAGTCAGAGAAATTGAGTCAGCTGCATACCATATTTTCCGGCGTAAAAGACAACCGGGCGTATAAGACGACCCCCTAATTTTACAGTTAAAACATAGGTTTAGGCCTATATTTGCTGTATAAGACTACCCCCCACTTCTGAGGCTGTAGTCTTATACAGCGAATATAGGCCTAAACCTACATTTTAACTGTAAAATTAGAGGGTCGTCTTATATGCCCGGCCATCTTATACGCTGGAAAATATGGTACACACATACACACGGGTGTGAGTTCTCCCAGTTCCTGAGCTCAAGTAGGAGTGCCCACAATTTACTTCTAAAAGTTTCATCTCTTAAGTGTACACTTTCATGAAGACTTCTTCCCTAAAAAATGGAGGCATCATTGGGAAAGCCGGGATGGCCCAGTGGGTGAAGCGCTCACTTTGCAGCCCTGGGGACCGAGGATCGAACCCCGGCCCCGGCCGCAGTGGACCCATATGCTGAACTGGGGAGTGCCCTCAGTTCAGTTCTCAACAGGATGAGACCCCAGCCCATTTTCTGCCCTATGCAGCCCCGCGCCCACCTGTGGAATGAAACTATATAGAAAACCCAATGATGTGCAACTATGGAGACTGTTCTGGGCCCTCCCCCTTCTCTCTGTCTTTGTCTCTCTCTGTCAAAAACAATAAAAAAAAATCTTGAAAAAAAGGAGGCATCGTAATATACAGGGTGAACCAAAAGTAGGTGGACAGTAAATGCAATAAAGCTTATCATTCACTGTCCACCTACTTTTGGTTCACCCTGTAGAATAAAACAAGAATCAGTCACATCTGACTTTACATACCGATTTGCCATTTACTATCTGTGACTTTGAGATACAGATAATAAATGCCACAACTATTCTATATGTAAAAAGGAAGTAATATCTACCTGTTGTTAAAATTAAATTGACTCTTTATGAATTATCTAATACACTGCCTAGAACATGCTCAATATATGAAAGATATTTATTATTTTTTGTGATTATCACTAGGAAGCCTAGTTCCCTTAAACAGTCTCCTAAATTGTTCATAAATACAAATAGAGAACATATGCAAGTAACCGTAGCCTGCCTTCCCCATGCCTCATTCTACTGATGAGCAAACTTAGTCACATATGCAACACTTCCAGGACACAGTTGTATTAAATTGAAATCTTCTTTCATGTATCTGATGTCCAACAGAGCAAAGAGAGTGTTTTAAACATCCAAAGGCAGCCTCCATGTACCTCATAAGTCTTTTCTTCATGCTAAATATTCTCAGTTCTTTCAATATTATTCACATCTTGGGGTTTCTAGGCATCTAGCTCATCAGTGATCATCTTTCTGTGGAGGTGTTACTGGATCTAAGCGGGGTTTATTTCTAAATAATTAGAGAAATACTAACTTGGGAGAAAAATTTATCTAGGGAGAAGAGAATTTAATGGAAAAAAGTCCCCCCACCATGCTGATGATCATGCACTCCTTACTTAATGACTGACTTCAGTTCCTAAGACTAGGTCATTAAGCGAATTGGTTGGTAAGTGAGGAGCTTAAAGGCAGATGTCTTGTGGTGTGTTGTGAAGCCATAGGGCAATGCATTTTTGAATGGATATTACACAACACCACACTTATAAATGAAATATGTAGTCTTGCGTTATTGCAAACTCTTAATGTAGTGAATAGTAACCTACAACGGGAATAAGGCAACGGCCAAGAAAGGGGATTCCCATGGTAAAGAACTAGTCAGAAGTCTGAGCGTCATTAAAGGGCAGGTTGTTAAGTGAGGCATGGTTTTTCTCAGTGTTTTATTACTGTAATAATTTTTAAAACCGAGATAGAGGAACATTTAAAGCCCTGATGACTTGTGTCTGCTACTCTCCTGCTGCCTCATCAGAATGCTGCCAGGAGCAAGCTTACCAGCACCTTCCTGTTCCAGGGTTTTAAATACTTTTTTTATTGTTAAATTTATTGGGGTGACATTTGTTAGTAAAAATTACATAGGTTCCAGGTGTACAGTTCTACAATACATCATCTGTGTGTTGCATTATGTGCTCACCACCCAGAGTCAGTTCTCTTTCTGTCGCCATATATTTAGCTCCCCCTCCCAGCTCTCCCACCCTACTTTCCCCTCACGCTCAGGTAACCACTAAACTACTGACTGTGTCTTTGAGTTTTTGTTTCTTTGTTGTTTTCAGTTTTATGTTCCACCTATGAGTGAAGTCATATTGTTCTTGATTGTTTCTGTCTGACTTATTTCGCTTAACATGATGATCTCACGATCCATTCATGTTGTCACAAATGGCAGTATATCATCTTTTCTTATTGCTGAGTGATGTTTCACTGTGTAAATGTACCACAACTTCTTTATCCAGTCATCTATCAAAGGACACTTTGGTTGTTTTCATGATGTGGCCACCATGAATAGTGCTGTGATGAACATTGGAGTACATGTAGCTTTATGGACTACGGTTTTCAAATTTGGGGGGTAGATACCCAGAAGAGGGTTTTAGCTGGGTTGTATGGTAATTCTATACTTAGTTTTTTTGAGGAAGCTTCATACAGCCTTCCATGGTAGTTGTACCAGTTTGCATTCTCACCAGCAGTATATGAGTGTTTTTTTCTTTCCACAGCTTCTCCAAAAATTATATTTCTTATTTAAATACTTTTTAGTCTTCTCAGTGTATCCAGCATGATATTTCTTTTCTTTTAGGTACCATGTAATCACTTAGTGTTTGAAAAACAATTTTCTAAGCAAGATGACTTCTTAAAAGCAAATTGAAGCTCAACAGAATTAATATTGCTTATCCTACCTTCTTTGGAAATGATTAAATGTAGACTAATTCTCCTACTGTGGCAAAATTTCATATCCTTGGCTGTACTATAAATGAGGAGTACATTAATTTTAAGTTACTATTGCTTTATATAGGTAGTTATACATTTGGGTTAATCAGTAAGTACGCACCACAATTGCTTGTTTTCATCCTTAGCCAAAGGACAAATATGTTAATTAGCACAGGTTAAATTATGTGGAGTTTGCATCACTTTTCCAAGCCTTTATCATTATACATATTTCAGCAAAAAGTGAGAAGTTTCTCTTATTCCAAGCACTTCTGTTACCATGAACATTGGTGAAAACAAAAAAATTTCAGTTTTTGAGTAGATCAATTAAAATTTTATGAGTTAATACTTTTCATATTCTCTCTAAAAGCCAAAGAACCTGGCATTCAGGTATTGAGTGATTTGATGTACCCCACTAGTTTATTCTTTCTTTAGATTTGTTTTTGTCTAATTTGAGACAGTGATTGAACCAAGCAGATCAACATTAGGTGTCATACATAGGAGAACAATTCAGCTATGGAGACACCAGTCCACAAATAGTCTTATCTTATAATATTGCAATCAATCTAGCCCTTACAGTATTTTGCTTTAATCATTCAATGCTTTTCAAAGGGCTTACACAACTATGATGTGTACCATGGGGACCATATAATTTTAAAACCACATCCCAAGGTTAAACTTTCATTTTTCAATTGGATCTGCATTCTTTTTCTTTTCTTCTATCTTTTCCCTGGACACTTTAATTTCTTTAAAAATTATGACACTTAAAGTTTAATCTCTTTTAACATTTTTTTTCTTTTTATTCAAGGAGAGCTTTGGATGTTTGTCTTCTGTATTGCTGAGCTGATCAGTCTGTTCCTCATTATAACCATGAAAATATAAGCCTCTTATTTATTTGTACTGAGGTCTGTGCTTATTGAGGCTTAGTGCATTTTCACTTCAGCCTGCACCTCAGTTTGCTTCCTCATTTTGATAAGACATACATAAACTTGGTTTTAGGGAAGCTGGGATAGCTCAGCAGTTGAGCACTTCCCTCACAATCATGAGGTTCAGGGTTCGATTGCTGGTCCCCACCGTTATAACTCCATATACTGAACTGTGGTGCAACTGACTACCACCAGGATGACTTGGTCGCTAGAGAAGGTTCTTGCCTCCCATACGAGGCCCTCAGTTTCTGCCTTGTGCAGCTCCACATCCACCTGTGTGGAATAAAACCATGTCACAGCTAATGATGTATAACTATGGAGACTGCTCTGGGCAGTCTCCCTCCTTCTTTCTGTCTGTCTGTCTCTCTCTGTCTCTCTCTCTCTTTCTGTCCCTTGCTCTCTCACAATAGCTCTCAAACAATAAAATAAATCTTAGGGGAGCCAGGATGGCTCAGCGGGTTAGGCGCTCACTTTGCAACCCTGGGTCTGAGGATCAAGTCCCGACCCCAGCCCATGCGGACCCATGTGCTAAACTAGAATGTGGCCCCCAGTTTGGCTCTCATTGAGATGGGATTCCCATGTGTGAGGCCCCTGGTTCAGCCCCTGCATGGCCCCCACCAACCTGCGTGGAATTGAAGCTATGTTGGAGGCTAATGACGTAAAACTGTGGAGAATCTCTGGGCCCTCTCCCTTCTCTCTCTTTCTCTATCTCTCTCTCTGTCAAAAGTCAACACAAATAAATCTGTAAAAAAAAAAAAAATCAATCTTAAAAAAAATAGTTTTTAGTAACTTTAGACTTTTGAAACTAAGTGCCAAAATTTCAAAACCAGCTATGTAATTACAAGATTTGTTTCTTTATTTTTTTTTCTTCCTCTTGGCCAAATAATTAAATGTTTGAGAGTTTCAGTTTTCTCATCTTTAAAATGGGTATACTACTATGACAGTGTTTATCTAAGGGTTATTATAAAAATTAAATGACATTGTGCACCTATTAAACGTCTAACACAGAATAATAATACCAAAACAATACTGCCATGAATATAAGTTAATCCCCATCTTCTCCTCAGAGAGAAAATGTCTTTTTTAACCTCACTGGAAAATAAAACTGTCATTTTCTAAAATGTTTTGCCATTTCTTATAATGGATAATTTTATAAATATTGCATGTTTTTAGGTCTTTAAGTTGTAATTTTTTCCTCTTTAACTGTGTATCCATTGCTCTTCTGCTATCCTCTTACGCTTAACTGATGAATAATTTTTTTGCACTGAGATATACTATAATTATTCTTCTCCAGCTATAGAAAAATTTATACCTGACCAGCCCTCCTTATAGGACTGTTAACAAATTTTATCTCATTTATGTGTATAAGTTCATTTCCTTAGGAAGTTAGAAAAGAAACTAGTAAAAACTCAGTGTTACCTTATTTTATCAGTTTAAATTAGAAATGTTTTCAATGATTAACACATGCCTTTTAGTTTGTTTTGGACAATCTTAGCATAGATGATATGCACATGATAGATAGATAGATAGATAGATAATAGATATAAAGAAAGCTTTCTATTAAAGTGAAGCCATAGGAAATTTTCATGTTTCTAATAAGCAATAACAGTGAAACCAAGTGAATTTGTTAGAACTGTGTTTACATAATAAAATCTTCCTTTGATACTGTATATTAGATTTGTTCTTATATTTGGGGTCTTATTTTGCATTTTGTCACTTTATTCAGCCACTGTGTACCAAGGTTTCTCATAAAATAGAAAGTTAATATTGTATATTATTTTTGTAATAATACATAACATTTGGGCATCTGTTTGTTACAGTTCTTATGTTTTGTCTGAATGTCAAAAATAAAACCTTCTAGAATGAAGCCATTAAATATTAGCATCTCAGGAAATTAAAGAAACTTACTAAAATATCCACATAACTATTATATCAAAATACTTATATTGCATACAAATTAGGCCATATGAAAACAAAAGAATACAAGCCCCCCCCCACTTAAGGAGAAAAACTATTAAAAATTACTACTAATTTCTAAACAAAAAATAATTTTAATTCAGTAGAAATTATGATATATCACCTCACACCTGTCAGAATGGCTCCCATCAAAACACAAAAGAATCAACACATAAAAGTGCTGGCGAGTATGAGGAGAAAGAAGAAACCTCATACCCTGTTGGTAGAATCATAAATTTGAACAGGCACTACAGACAACAGTATAAAGATTCACCAAAAAAATTACAAACATAATTGCCATACCACACAGCAATTTCAGCTGTGGGTATATATCTGAAGAAAACAAAAACACTAATTTGAAAAGATATATGTACCCTTATGTTCATTGCAGCATTATTTACAATAGCTAAGATATGGAAGCAAACTAGGTATCCACTGATAGAGGGATAGATAAAAAAGATGTGGCACATATATACAATAAACTTTAACTCAGCAATAAAAATGAATAAAATCTTCTTATCTAAAATAGCATGGATTTGGGGAAGTCGGGATGGCTCAGTGGGTTAAGCACTCACTTTGCAGCACCGGGGACCAAGGATCGAATCCCGGCCCCAGCCCGTGCGGGCCCATGTGCTGAGCTGGGGAGTGCCCCCAGTTCAGTTCTCTCTCTGTATCTCTTTCTGTATCTCTCTCTCTCTCTCTCTCTCTCTCTCTGTCAAAACAATAAAAATAAATAAAATAAAAATAATAATAAAATAGCATGGATGGGCCTTATGGGTTTTATGTTAAGTCAAATATAGTAAGTCAGACAAAAATAGACAAATACCATATGATTTCACTTATATGTGGAATCTAACAAAATAGAAGAAAGGAATTAAAAAAAAACAAATGATACAGACCCTTCAATATAGAGAAAAAGATGATGGTTGCCAAAAGAAAGGGGGTAGAAGTGAGAAAATTAAAAATAATAAAAGACTATAGGATAAAAAATATTACATACCATGGGGAAGAAAAAAAATAATGAATCAAATCATTTGGACCTAAAATTATGCATTTATATACTGAGCTATAAATTGCCTTTTCTTGATGAGAAAAGAAAGCCAGAATATATATATATATATATTTGTATATCCCAGAGAGCTAAGCAAAGAAGCTATTTGTTTTGACATCTAATGAAGTTGACAAAGCAGTTTCAAGTTAGATTACTTTTGACTATTCTCTGTTTATATTATATTTGCCACTTACTATAAAGAAGTAAGGATTTCTTGTTAAATTGTTTCATTATTTAGTCTGTGTTTGCCCATAGCTGAAATGTTATGAAACATGCCTCTGATATTTGTGGATAGTCATAAAACATGGAAAGTTAGTGTAGGAGCTAGTTCACAAATTATTCTTATTGTTAATCAATACAGATATGAGTCAAATTAAAATAAATTTTGAGACTTCTTTTTTCATTTTCTTACTGCCTAAAACAGCTCTTTATTTTTCAGCTCCATGAGAATCTTAGGAAAATCATTGGTGTTTGAGAAAGAAGACCAATCTGCCAACTGTTTTATTTAAGGTTTTAACAAAAATTCACCTGACATTGTCTTAGCCTAAAACATGATTTAAAACTTTGTTTCTTCCAGTCAATTCTGAACTGTTAATATGAATAAATCAATTCACCTACTAATAATACATTATACATATATAATTTGCCATGACCTATTTGATCAAACAAAGACATCTAACCATTAGGATATATGTAATGATGAAACAAACTAAAAACATAAGATGATTACAGGATTTACAGTCCAGATGATGGAGTAGGTAAATGCTGTGCTCACCTCCTCTTACAACCACATCAAAATTATAACTAACTACAGAACAACCATCATTGAGAATCCCCTGAAATCTAGTTGAACAGAAATCCTACAACTAAGAATACACTGAAGAAGCCACTTTGAGACTGACAGGAGAGGTAAAGACGCAGGATAGTCCAGTCCCAATAACCAGATTTGGTTAAACATTGGGATAGATATTGTGGCTGTGGATGTCCCACCAGAAGTACAAGGGATCTCAGCCCTACACTAGGATTCTCAGCCCAGGGTTCCCACACTGGGGAGAGAAGTCCCAAAACCTCTGTGAAAATCAGCAGAAATTATGGCAGAGATGGAGGGCGGCTGGAGTTCCAGGCACTCCTCTTAAAGGGCTCACACACATTTACCACTGACAGACACACACTCTCTGAGTTCTGGCGCTGGGGCAGCAGAGTGGAAGGTGCCAGAGACATAAGGGGAGAAACTGAATTGTCTGGCTTCAGGGTGAGGGCTGGGTGGTTAGCTTTCTCCCAAACAGAAATGCTGGCAGAAGCCATTGTTCCCTTGTTGAGCCCTCTCTGCCTCTAATACGCAGGAACAGGCAGGCTTCCTATGTGAGTTTCCATCAAACTGTCTAACACCATTCATCTTTCCCACTCTGGTGATTCCATGGGACCATGGTCCACCTAACTTGCAGACCCAACCATCTTGGCTCGTGCAGCAGACTTTCCTAAAATCTCTCAAAGGTACACAAAATGCAAACAAGCAGAATCTATCCTCAGGATTCCCCGTAACTCTTCCTAAGCAGTCCCAAGCCCAATGTCAGTGACAACCGGCCCTTGTTCTTGGCGTGGCCTTTCAGGACACTTTTAAGTCTAGTATGTGTGTGTGTGGGGGGTCCATATGTGGACTCCTTTGTGGCCCATGCCAGGTAGCCCCAGTCAGTGCACAGGCTGCAGCTGAGCCTGGCCTGTGCAGGGGACTCAGACAGCCCTGGAGCAGGGACACATGGAGGCCAGCTTGGACCTAACCATAGCAGCACATCCCTGGTCACCTCCAAGGACCAGACAATCAGGCCATGCTGGGCAGACATCACAGTGCTACTAAAGTGAATCCTGCTCTGTAGGGTCAGCCCCTGCACAACAGCATCTCCATTATAGTCATGGTCAGTCCTCACAACCCATCATCCCAGAGTCAGTCCTTCCCACTGACATGCAAATAGCAACCGAGGCTCAACATAGAGGGCAACCCACACAAGGAATACACCTGGAGCACCTGGCTCTGGTAACCAGGGATACTGTGCCACTGGGCCCCACAGGACAATTACTACATAAGGCCACTCTACTAAAAGACCAGAGGCAAAGCAGTCCTACCTAACATATAGAACCAAATACAGGGAGGCAGCCAAGATCAGGAGACGAAGAAATATGAGTTATGTTCAGAAAGTATCCAGTCATGATATAGAGGCATTTATTGAAGAAGATACCAGATACAAAGAATATTGTACATAGGATGATGATGCCACAGTCCCCTTCAAAGTAGGCACCTTGAGACTTCACTCAGTTTTCCCAGCCTCTTTTCCTCAAGCCATTAGCAACCTCAGCACGATGTTCCTTCTGTTTTGGCAGAGGAAGTGATGGAACAAATTTTGCCATGACATGTTTCATGCCAAGATCCTGTGTCAAAATCTTGGGCCCTGTAGCTCTTAGAATCCCCAGACCAGCTTCTATTTCTCGCACTGTCAATTGCTGATTTTTGTTGATTGCAGCCCATGGATGCTTCACATTCTCAGGTGGAGAATCTTCGACCATCTTTGAAGCATTTGTGCCACGTTTCTATTTGCGCAGCACTCATTCATCATCCCCCAAATCCTTATGAATCATCCAAATAGTTTCTGCGGAGGAATGTTGAAACTTAACGCAAAATTTAATGCATATTTGTTGTTCTACTCTCTCAGTCATTTTAAATGTGAGGGCTACCCAGTACACATTTTTACTCAACATATAATGCCCGCACTGATTAGTACAGTGAATTGTCATTGTTTATGCATGTACATTCCAGTCTACTCTCTTTTGCTGCCAGGTCAGACTGATGTTGTGCAAACTGTTCTCATTATATTGACAATGGTTGATTTTTTTCAGACAGACCTCATATGTCTTAAATAAAAGAACAAAACAAAGCTCCAGAAAAAGATAATTAAACAAAAATGGAGACAGGTAATCTATCAGATGAAGAGTTCAAAATACTGGTTATAAGGATGATCAATGATCTCAGTGACCACTTCAACAAAGAGATAGGTAAAATAAAAATGTACATAAAAAACATAAAAAAGAACAAGTGAAAAATAAAAAAATATAATAAAATAAAGAATACATTAGAGCAGGGGTCTCCAAACTACAGCCCGTGTGGGCTGCATCCGGCCCACGAGGTCCTCTCATCCAGCCCGTGGAGACCTTTTTATCTGAATAAAATAATATTAAATAAATAATTAAAACAACATCTATGTTTTGATTCTTTTTTATTTGGACTTCGAGTGTGTAGTCAGCCCCCAAACTGCTATTTGATAGTTAATGCGGCCCACTGGCTGAAAAGTTTGGAGACCCCTGCATTAGGGGAAATCAACAATAGATTAGATGAAACAGGATCAAATCAGCAATTTAGAATATACAGCAGCAGAAAACACCCATCAGAACAGCAAAAAGAAAAAAGAATAAAACAATGAGGGTTTAAAAAGCCTCTCGGACAACTTTAAACATACTAAAATTGCATCATAAGAGTACCAGAAGAAGAGAGAGCAAAAATTTGAAAACCTATTTGAAGAAATAATGATGGAAATCTTTCTTAACCTGGTGAAGGGAATAGACATACAAGCCCAGAATGTGCAGAGTCTCGGACAAGAGGAACCCAGACAGCCCCACACAGAGACACATTGTAATTAAAATGCTAAAGGTTAAAGACAAAGGAAATTTGTCAAAGCAGCAAGAGTAAAGCAGTTAGTTATCTATAAGGAAGCTCCCATAAGACTGTCAGCTTATTTCTCAACAGATACTTTGCAGGCCAGAAGGGACTAGCACAAAATTTTCAAAATGATGAAAAGCAAGGACCTAGAATGAAAAGTCCTCTACCCAGCAAAGCTATCATTTAGAATCAAAGGACAAATAAATACCTTTCCAGATAAGAAAAAGCTGAAGCAAGTTTATCACCACCAAACCATTATTATAAGAAGTAAGAATGACTTTTTGAAGAAGAAGAAGAAAAGATTTTAAAAAATACATGAATAACAAAATGGCAACAACTACACATCAGTACTCTTCTATTTGGATTCAAAACAATACTTCAGGAAGTAGATTATTGCACTGTGTACATTTGGTATTGGTTGTCCTCTTTTGAAAAGATCAGAACAGTTTTAAAAATAATATTGTCTTGGGGGGGGTGGGAGTGGGCACCAGATATATGGTGGTGGAGGGGGAGCTGATTCTGGGTCGTGGGCACATAATGCGATGCATGGGTGATGTGATGTGGACTTGTACATTGGGAAACTATCTAATTGTTACCAACCAATGTCACCCCATTAAATTTAACAATTAAAAAAATAATAATAATATTGTCTTTTTAAGAATGTGGAATGGATATGTAGTTCATATTTGTATTAAAAAGGTAAGTTGGAATACTTGTAAGACCATAGGTCTTCATATATTTTGTTGATGATTCTTCCCTTTTCTTTTTGGAAGCCAAAGTATGTTTAATTCATGTTTGTAATCTTAAATAGGCTAGATTTTTCTTTAATCAAGTTCAGTTAAGGAGAATCAAAATGAGTCTGTCCTTCCTTCCTTCCTTCTTTCCTTCCATCCTTCCTTCTTTCCTGAATTATTTTCTTTCTTCTTAAACCTTACCTTTTATGAATTGGCCTGGGCCTCATATAGGCTAATACAATATCAACTTAAAAATAACTATGCTTTCTTTTTTTTTTTTTTTTAATTGTTAAATTTATTGGGGTGACATTGGTTGGTAAAAATTACATAGGTTCTAGGTGTACAATTCTACATTACATTACATTGTCTATGCATGCTGTTTTTATTACTCCAAACATCTCCAATTAAAAGTCTTTCTCATAATCATGTACTAGCTTTTTCTTAAACCATATTATATTTGATCACTTATTGTATCCCATAAGGCACTACCTTCTTGGAATTTTCCTGATGATTACATGAACACCAAATGTCATCAAGAAAACATGATACAAAATATCTATTTTTAAGTTCCTAGGACTCTTCTGCTGATGAATGTTTATAATTTCAGGCCAAGTTAATGGAAGAAGGAAATTCCCCTTGAGAAGAGAATAAATGTTGGGGAGCCATTTGAACACAAATGGTTATCGTTCTTCAGTGCAAGTTAGTGTGGAATACTTTATTGGATATAATAACTATATCTGTCATTTGGTATTCCAAAACTTCTGATATCATCCATGGTTGTTCTGAGGGGCAATAAAGTATTCATTTGCCAAAGTTTAATTACAACTTGAAATTACATTCTAAAACTCACCTATGAGTATTGAAGACACATACATAGAACAAGGTAAACATGTAAGATTAATTTTCTTTAAAAATAATTTATGCTGTTTCTTTTTATTTAAATAATACCACCCAAAATAATAATTTATTAACATACCAGTAAAATTTTATAACAAGAGTAAACATTCCTAATGTTTTGTAGCTAATTTAGTTCAAAATTATTTTTCTTTTTTTCATTATCACTAAATTGAATAACATCTCAGATTTATTATCTATAAAACAGATAATAATAGCATCTAGTTTGTTATAAAGGTTAAGTGATTTAATACATGTAAAATAATTAGAATCATCTAAGACATATTAACTACTTAGTAAATAAAAACGATAAAAATATCACTATCTTCTGTAATCACTAAGGCTATTTATAAAAATTTTATTCTCTATTCTTTCCACACAAGATAGGATTGTACGTCTTCATTCCCTTGACATTAGGTGATTAGATTTGGAGCATCTACTATTAATTGTAGAATTATTTCTTGGAAGATCGAATGAATTATAAAAATGTTTTAGAATATATTACAGAGGGATGCCAGGATGGCTTAGCCAGTTGAGCACTCACTTTGCAGCCCTGGGGTCCAGGGATTGAATCCCAGCCCCAGCTCCAGCTCGTGCAGACCCTATTGCTGAACTGAGGTGTGCCCCCAGTTCAGTTCTTGCCAGGGCTCATGCAGGAGGCCCCTGGTCTGGTTCCTGCCCTTCACAGCCCCACACCCACCTGTAGAATGAAACTATATTGAAAACTAATGGTATACAACTATGGAGACTGCTCTGGGCCCTCCCCCTTCTCTCTCTCTCTCTCTCTCTCTCTCTCTCTCTCTCTCTCTCTCTCTCT
>PVKE010016025.1:0-32579 GCA_004027555.1 Craseonycteris thonglongyai
GGGGGACAGGCATGGGGCTAAATGCTTTATATACATTTTTATATACATTACACATTCACAAGCATTTATTGAACAGCTACTAGATGCTGAGCACTGGGCTAAGTTTGGGATACTGTGGGAGCAAGAATGGCCCCAGACTTCATGGGGCTTCCCCTCTAGGGGGAAGGTCCATCTTGCCCAGGGAATTGCAAATGTGACGCCTGGGTCACTGCAGGGAAGGTACAGTGCTAGGGAGGGGAAAACACAGGGTTTAGGTCTATTAAGCAGGTTGTATCATCCCTCTTTTAAACAGATGGGGTTACTAAGCCTCAAGATTTATTTAAAATAGACACCACAGAGGTGTGAAAGCCTCAGAACATGCCCAGCCCTTCCGAAGAAAGCAGTGGGCGAAGGTGTTGCAGGCAGAAGCTCTAGGTGGTGTTGTGGGTTGAATGTATCCCCCAAATCTGTGTTGCAGTCCTAATCCCTGGTACCTATAAATGTGATCTTATTTGGCAATAAGGGTTTGAGATGTAACTCATTAAGATGAGGTCATGCTGGATCAGAGTGGGCCCTAAACCCAGTGACTAGCATCCTTATAAAAGGAGAGACAGAGTCAAAGACAGACAGGGGAGAGCGCCATGTGACACCAGAGGCAGAGTGGGGTGATGCCGCTGCGAGCCAAGGAAGTGATGGTGACCCCAGAAGCTGGAAGAGGAAAGGGACAATTCTTCCCGCCAGCCTTCAGAGCAAGTAGGGCCCTGCCAGCACCTTGATCTCCAACTCGTAGTCCCCAGAGCTGTGAGAGGTGGCACTTCTGCTATTTTAATCCCAGTATGCGGTCTTTGTTGTGGCAGCCCTAGCATACTAACACAGGTAGTAGACTGACCCGGATGTCCTGCTTTAATTGGGACAGAAAAGAACGGTACTGTCCTGTTTCAAAAGCTACGTCTGGTCAGCCTGCTGACACCTTGAATTTATCCCAGTGAGACTAGGCCGACCAGATGTACCATTTAAAACAGGACATACTGTTATTTTCTGTCTTGTTTAAAATGGGTTATCTGGTCAGCTTAGGTAGAAAGAAAGAGCTCAGAAGTCTGTCCTGACCAGTACCACCTCCTAAGTCTCCTAGGCCTGATGCTAAGCCAGCCCCACAAGACCCAATCAGTAGGGGCACCCAAAACACATATCCTATAAGGTGGATGAACTCAGGGGCCTTGCCCACATGAACATCCTTGAAAGAAATTACATTATTTTTTAGAAACCAAGAATTAAGGAGAGGAGAACAAACTTAGATGGTGGGGACTCAACGCGAGCCACCCCAAGATGTGCGTCTGTGGCATGTGGATTGTTCTGAGTTCAGGGCAATTTTAGATTTTAGCTTTAGGGCTCAGGAGAAACTTCTGCCCTCCCTTTAACTATCTAGAAGAACTTGAATTAAGGGCCTAACTCCCCGTAAGAGATTATCAGAGATAACCTCTTTTGACCTATCTATAGGGCAGGGCAAATGTCTATTTACTGAAAGGTCCTGTCCTCCTCCTCATCCTATAATGACCCTCTGAAATGCCCAACACCTGACCTCATCTCTGGTTCAGCATGTCTTCTATGAGGGCTGTCTGGAACGTATCCAGACCTGTAACCGTTCTCATTATACTGACAATGGCTGGACTTTTCCTGACAGCCCTTGTATAACCATGTTCCCGTTTTCTCTCTGAACTTCTCTTGCATATGGGGTCTCTGACTCTCTCATGCATGCAGAGTTCCCATTCATCCGAGTATGCAGGTACAGGATTTGGTTATTTTTTCTTGTTCATCTGTCTCGTGTCTATTTGATTATTCAACCAGCCAGAAGAATCTTGAGGGTAGAGGAGACTTTGTTCCTCCCCTCAAAGACTATGGTTTCTAAAATATGCCTGCTCTGTGATACTCATATTCTGTACATTAGCTACATTTCGCACCGAAAGCCTATTTTTTTCCTTATAAGAAACTTGAAGGTATATGTGATGACCACTATCTGTCAAATGAGCCATACAGAACTTGCCCCTGTCGCAAAGCTAGGGCCTAGCTCCTGAGATCTGATTCAATGCCCTGTGCTCTTTGCACCCTGGCCTGCTGCTCCTGCCCACTGGGCCCCAGCTGACCACTCTGTTGTCCTGACCCTTGAACAAGTCTTGGCTGGTGTTCACCAAGTTGAAGCTGCACACAGATAGTATCTCTGAGAAGGAAAAGACAACTTTATCAGAACGTCCCATTCCGGGATCAAAGACACAAGAACCACAGCAGATTGCATTAACTCTCTGGCTTCTCCATGCAGAGAGGGAGCATGAGAGGAGTGCTGGAGGAGAGGCAGGCTTTGTCTCTATCTGCGAACGAGATCAGACAATTTCAGTCCCATGCCCTCCACCGCTGGTAGGTCATTGCCTGGATGGGGCCCAGTGGAGAGATTCTCCCCACAGATTTTCTGTAATAAAGTAAGATACGGCGATTGTGAAAGAGGTAGCGGCCCCTAGGGTAATTGAGATGCCATCACAATCTACCTGGGGATCTATATAGAACCTTCTATGGGAATGTTCCTAGGCAATTCTGCAGGGGCTTGAATTCGGGGACAAAGCAACGTCTCAGCTCCTTTGGAGATAATGTCAGGGTCATTCTTTGATGGCAAGGGTTCCTCGTCATGCAGTCATCACATGAACTATTCTTGACATCGTCCTCCTTAAAGTCTACACTGTATATTTCTCCTTTTTTTTTTTTTTCCTCCAGAAAAGGGTAGAATGGAGGAACTGTGACAATCACGAATCACAGTCCTTAGAGATGAACTGTCCCTAAACACTGTTTCTTTTTATCAATGGAGCTTGTTTGTTATTCCTTTCGTATAGGAGTTACACTGCACCACAGGCTGCTGACCCTTTCTTCTTGTGAAAATGCCAGAAGCCTGGCCCTGGAGGGTCTTAAGTCCAGCCCACAGACAGGATTCAAAGCTGTCTGGGAATCGATTGTGGCTATATCGCCATCTCTGGGAAATATTGAGGCAGGTGTAGTATAATCAAGAAGTGGCGTCTTATTTGGTCCCTGCCTTGGTGCTTTTAGGTAAGTTTCCTTTAGTTGCCAGAGGAAGTTAGTCTGCGAGAACTTCAGGCCCCTACCACACTAGAGAGTGGCAGAAGCTGGTTACCTGACTCCAAAGTCTACACTTATCCCGAGGGGCCACCTCTCATTCAGTAGTGAGCAACCCCGCCCTACTCGGGAACCAAACCACAGGCAAATGTCAACAACCCAGCATCAATCCAGTTTAAAAACCAGTGGAAGCATCAGCTGGCCCGTTGGCTTCTATTTATGCTCCCAGTGAAACCCCAAGGCAGGAGTTGTTGGTGTCCCCATTTCGCAGATGAAAGTCTGAAGCTGAGTCCTTGTCCATGGTCTTTAGGACACTAGCCAGCAGTGCTTATGTTCTGCTATTGTGCTCTGTGTTTTTTCTAAAGCCAATGCACCACCTCCCTCAGGCTGTATGATAGGCTTTGCTTAAGGCAGAGATGGTTGGGGAGCCCACCCCCTACCCCCAGCCCAGTCCCACTACCAGATGAGAAAGCTGGGCTCCTGGCTGTGGGAAATAAAGGAAAGTCTAGAGCTGATGTCAGCATTGTCTACCTTGATATTTCTTATCCTCGTCTGTAAAATGGGGCAATAGTGTCACCTTCCTCTTAGCATTACTGTGGGACTAAATAAGTAATTGCATGCAAAGTAAGTACCTACTAGAAATGTAGCTGATTTTATGAATGTGATCAGGAAGACAAAGTTCCAACGAAGTAGTGAAAGCTTAAAAGTCCTATACAGATTTAAGGGATTCATTATTTAAAAATCAGCCCCACAAACAGAGATTTCAGCAGCTCCTAGTCACAGCATACTTATTCTGTTTCAAAGACTCATACATATATTTTAACCTCCCCTGCTCTTTAATTCTTTTGGTTGCATTAAGGACTTGATCTGGTTCCTCTCCTGCCCCAGGGTCAGGAGAGCAGAAACCTCAGGACCTAGAAGTGGCCCTGCCCAGCCATTACTAAGATGAATGGGAAACTCGCCATTTATTTTCTTTCCAGCCCTGCATATTTCCCCACAGAAGTTCAAGGCCACAGAGCTGGTTCTGTTTGCCTTCCTCTGCGTTTTGGTGCTTGCTCCCTATGCCCTGCTAAATGCCCGCTCCTCCGTGTGGGCACACAGCTTGCTTTTTGGAGAAAGCAATGGCAGAATAGATATACCCACATCTCTCCTTGGCCTTGGCCATACACTTGGCACGAGGTCTTCACCCCTGCAGGACAAGAGCCCCTGTTTTTGGCCAAGGAACCTGCATTTTTAATGGCTACTCTTGCTCCCCATCCATCACTTGTCTGGGATTATATTTGTGGGAATGCATTCTGGGTCATGTTAGTATTCATGTCATGAGGCGCTGCTCTGTAGTTTAGTGCAAGGCCATCATAATATTATGGGGTAGCAAGGGGAGCAACGTGAAACACATATTTGAGGGCTTTTTCTTGGCAATTATTCTTGATAGTACTAATAGCAGCATCGTTTCTCACCCAAAGAAAATAGCAAAATCATGAAAAGTCTTTCACGGATGAAATGACTCCACAAGTATTTGCTAGACACCTACTGTGTGCTGGGCATGAGGTCGGGGAAACAGCGATGAATAGGTATGTGCCCGGTCTCCGTGCGCATCACAATGTTGTAAGAAAATCAGACTGTAAATGGGGAGGCAGAGCCCCAAGTTGCCCACTCTTGACAGATATGCAAACTGTAGAAGAGTTCAGAGTTACAGCTTCCTGTATATAAACGGGGACAATCAAGTGACCCTCTTTATAGTTTGAGATTCAAAGGTGATGATCCCTTGGAAGAGTACCTAGATGGTAGTGAGTGCCCAATAAATATCATCAGCATGATTTATATTATCATCACCATAAAGTGGTTCCTGCGCTATCACACAGGTAGGTACAAACCAAGTCCTACAGAAATGTGGTCTGTGGGCCTTTGGCTTCTCTGCAGAAATCTTGGGGAGGACATGCGGCCTCACCCTCTAGCTTCCTTCACATAGTTTTCTTCTCTAGAGAAGTAAGTCTACCCCCAAACTCCATGCTCGAGTCACCTGGGGAGTCCTACCCCACTAAGTAAATCCAAAAGAACATCCTGGCTAGGACTCAGGTTATCCAGTGCAACTGAGGTCATGACCTGCTATGTAATTCGCAGGGTCCGCTGCATCAGGAAAGCCGAGGACCCCTTGTTCACAATTATGAAGACTACTCATGACAAAGAGAAGCAGAGTATTGAACGCAGAGCCAGATGCCCCACCTACTCTGAGGAAGCCGGCCAGGGTTGAGGTTGAAAACCTCTGTGTTTACAGAACATACCAGCCTCCCTCTGCCCACGGAGAAGGCTCAGTGGCTTGTCCTGTTGGTAAATTTGGGGGAAGGAGCTCCCCTCTTCTCCTCTGTCTTCTCTGTCCTAAGCTTTACAGAGGCAGCCCTGGCCTGGCAGGCCTGAGAGGTCCTGCACTTCCCCCCACCCTGGGATGCAGACAGTACAAGCCCCCTGGAAAATCTGAGGAACATAAGAACTAAATCGTTTCTTGGAGAGCAGCCCTCATTGGGGAGAGTCTAAGGAGAGTAAGTCTTGGCTGCAGCTGAAGGGTTCTGGTGATCAGCCTTCACCTCAGTGGACAGGCAAGTCAGGAGCTCATGCCAGGATGCAGCCAGCCTGCAAAGACCCAGGGAAGAATTTTCTCATTGTGGGAAGAGCAATGCCAAGGCCACAAGCTTGCATGGAGCTGGATGGGCTACAGGTGTGGGGAGAGGCCTGGAGGGAGGGCTGAGCTGAGGAGAAGACACAGCAAGGGGATGGGGCAGGAGCCGGTGCACCCTGGGCAAGGCCTTGCAGGCTGTGAGGACTTCGCTCCTCTGAGGGTTGTGCTCTCACCCAGCGAGTTGCTGCTTCTGTCTGGGATGTCATCAGAAAGGCCGGGGGTCCTAAGGCAGGTGGCAGGAAACCATGGTATGGGCCTACCCATAGTAGTAGCCCCGGGAGCAGCGGCCCTTCCCAGAGCATCCTTGGTGGGGCAGCCTGGGGGTGCTGATGGGGTCCTGGCTCAGCTGAAACAAGTCCTTCCATCCAGCAAATATGCTCCAAGTGCCGCGCTCATCATTCACTACACTTCCCTGATTGCCATTCTGGAGAAACTAACTGGAGAATTAAGAGCAAATATTTGACTTTCCCCCCCTTTTCTCCCTCCCCTCCCTGTCTTTTTACACAGTTCTGTTTAGACTGGAGGGTGGTTAATGGGCGACCTTTGCCCTTTGGCTAAAAGCTGTGACCAGGAAATCCCACCTCCCATTAATGAGGGTTTTGTTCAGGATCCGGGGAGCGCCCAGCACACAGCTTCTGCTCAGCAAAAGCATTGTCCGCCTGGCTTAGGAAAAGAAAACAGAAAAGAAAAACAAACAAAGAAAAAGAAAAAAAAGAACCTTCCACTGTTGAATGAAAACAGCAAAGTCCAGGCCCTAAGCAGGTTTCAGTCTCTATGAGGATCACAAAAGGTCCTGAACGTCAGGCCAGGGCACAAAGGGCGCAGGGAAGTGGGGGGTGGGGGAGGGGAATACGGCAATTAACAGGTTTTTTTAGAGTTATCTCCCGTGAGGCTGCCTTCAGCCCCCACCAAGTGGGGAGGCCCTGAGCATGGCAGACTTCAGAGGAGAGGCCCTGAGAGGGGCCCCATCAGACCCAGTGTCCTGTACGGAGACATGGCAGCTCCGAGGTTCCTTGACCTTGATCACTGTTACGCAATGCTTCTTGCTTCACGGTCGAAGTTGCTTGCTTCCTTACTTTCTCTCTCCTCTGTTGATGCTGACTATGACTTTTAAAAGGCTGTATCCTTTTGTTTTACCCTATACCATCTGGTCCATAGCCATCTCTTTCACCCTAAAACCCCTAAATCCTGAGAACTAGGCTTCCTGTCCCCTTGTCTACCTGGCTTGGTTTGTGGGGCTCTTTGGACTTCCGTGTGACCACTGGCCATTGCTGAGGGTGGAGGGAGCCTGCTTGTCACGGTGTCGCACCTGCTCCACCCCCCTGGAAACCTAGACTAGTACGCGGCATGGGACACACCCTGTACTCGTGTCTGGTTGTAGAGGCTTGAGGAGTAACAATTGCTGGGTGTTCTTTTATTACATCAGGCACGATGGCTAAAGACAGTTCCTGCACCACACAGACGCATGCACTACAACTTTTAATTCAGCCAGCATTTATTGACTCTTGACTATCTGCATGTCAAATTATCCTACAACTTCTTCAAGGTCCTAAACATTGGTGATAAAAAAACAAACAAAAAATAAAACCCCAGTTTCTTTTTTTTTTTGGAAAGGAGAGAACATGAGCAATGATTCAATCATTTGTTTTTCTAAGAGATTATTCAGAAGTCTATTAAATTGTACTTCAATGAAAAGCTTACTTTAAAAAATAAACCAAGGGGTCTATGACAAGTTTTGATAAAATAAAAATGCTTGTATTTGAGTTTGTTTTTGATCAACACATGGAGAAGAGAGGAGAGGAGAGGAGAAGAGAGGAGGGGAGGGGAGGGAGGGGTGGAGGGACAGAGAGTAGACAGGAGGGCAGAAGAGGAGGGGAAGCACTCACAAAGTAGGTCCCCTAAAACACATGCAAAGCTGAGGCTGCCCAAAGGGAGGCATGCCTTCCCAAACAACAGTGTCCTGGCCCTGGATGTGTCAGATTTGATGGGTCCTGTGTCTCCTGGGGGACGATGGAGAGGTGGAGGACGCCTGGGTTGACATGCCCACAGGTCCGCAGCCATCCAGATGCGGGGAGTGACCTCCCCCTCCCCGCCTGCGCCCCCTCCCCTGTGGAATGGGGACAGGGCACCTGCTCCAGGCTGTTTGGGGGGATTACAGGTAACCCTGGACGGCATGAAATTGGAATGCAATTAGGAACACTTGCTATTGTGATGAAATTTAAGGAAGTACATTTCTCTCCCATTTTTTTGAAAACAACAAACAACAAAAGAACGCTGTGTGAGAAATCTGGAGGGGACAGGGAGGACTTGTGCTATTCACGCTTCATGGGCTGGGTCACAGAAATGAGGCTGCAGCACAGCACTTCATACTGCTTACAGAGTCATTACACGTATATCCCAACTGTATACATCTATATGTCTATGTACACATTTCACGCATTTGCATTTTATCATATGTGCACACTTATGAGTATAATCCATTTTCTTCTGATATGGATTATATGCATGTACATTTACACCATATAATGAAGTGCATGTGAATGTTATGCACATGTGTACACACACATATGAGCCATTATCAAGCACTTACTATGCTCCTAGTATAAGGTGACCAGACGTCCCGCTTTTGGCGAGACAGTCCCGATTTTTAATAATTTGTCCCGCATCCCGCGGCATTTTAAAAAGTCCCGATTTTTGGAAAGAATGCACGACAAGCTAGGGAACGGCGGGAGATAGACCACATTTTTAATCAAGAACCCCCTCCCCCCCGGTCAATGGTGTCCCGCTTTACCAATGTTACAATCTGGTCACCTTATCCTAGTACTACTATGGGCTTTCCACACTTGCTCCACTTTAAGCCCCATAATAGTCCTGTGAAGTGGAAACTACGCCATGTCCCCTTATGTTGTGAGTAAGGGAACTGACTCAGAGAAGTCAGGTCACTTCCACAAGGTCTCACAGCTGTTGAGGGACAAACTTGAGAACTGAGCCACGGTTTGCCCTGTGCCCAAGCATGGCATGTCTAACCACTAGACTTCCCTGCCTCTCACAGAATGATGCGGCCTCAGAGGAGACAGAAGAGGGTCCCCTCTCAGCTGCCCCCTCGCACGACAGCTGAGCATGCCCTCCTGTCCCTGAGTGCCACAAAGACGGTGCCAGGGGGGCCGTGTTCCAGCCTGAGACGGTGGGGAGCCGAGGGGGGGCCGCCACTGCGCGTGACTGAGAACGCTGTGCTGGAGGGGCTGCGGCGGCTCCGGCCAGGAGTCAGAGACCCGGAGATACCGAAGTGCGTTTTGGTTGACTTTAAATCCGGTTGTTTGCCTTTGAATTTCTAGTGAGAAATGCCCCTCCGACTGTCTCCATCTCGGAGACAGCTTTTCATTAACCCACCGACCACAGGCTGCTGAGAAAAGCCGTCAGTGTGAGAATGACTCTCTCTTCTGTCCCCGCCTATTAAGACCTGGTGCTGGAATCGGGTCAATTGATATGGTCATCGCCTTCATCAAACCGAGTGTCCTAATCTGGAGGCAGCACGGGCCTGCCTGGCACAGGAACGCGTCTCCCAAACACCACCCTCCACACTTGTTATTTCTGGCAGAAAGTTTGGTAATGAGTGTGCCTTCCAGGTTTTCAGCTGTAACCAGCAGAACTCGCCTTCAGGCACTCGCCTAGACCTTTTATCCAGACTCAGGAAAAAGAATTGATTGATTTGGAAGTTCAGCGCTGGCATCTGCTGTTATTCAAAACCAGGACTTCGGCTGCAGCACTGCGCTGAGCTTTCTGCGCCGCCACCAGCGTGCGGCAAATGAAGACAAGCTGTTGTCAAATGAGAAATGCAAAATAGTCAATCTGTGTGTCTGTTTAATGTAACTGGGAACATAAGCTGCTGAAAGTGGTACCATTCGGCACTGTCAGATGGGAGACACTCTCCAACAAACAAAAGCCTAATGACCCATTTTACTCGGCACGCTGCAGTTGCTCCTAATGGTACTTCCCATATGCACTCCAACATGCTTTTATCTGAAACTGCAAATGGCACGATTTTCCATCCAGCACAAGCGTGTAATCTCTGTGTGTGTGTGTGTGTGTGTGTGTGTGTGTATAGGGGATGGGGTGGGACGCGTCCCCCCCTCCTGGCACCATGGAGGAAGGCTGGTGTTCTAGACGTCTCAACGCAGGCAGCATATTGCAGAAGCATCTGACTCGCGTCTTCCCTTTACACCTGTCATTGTACTGTATTAAAGGGGGAAAAATCCAGTCATTAACCATGATAGATATGTTTTTAATAAGTGAGTGTTGTGCCTCGCCAGGCGGATAAATAGCGGGGCTTAAGATAGCTTCGGAGCCTGGCGTGGGATTACAGCGGGAAGTTAGAGGCACTGCCTGCATCTCCAAACAGTTTGGAAAGCACGGGGCTTCTCCACACCACCCATGCTGAGATCTTTCAGAAGTCTCCCCCTTGCCTTTGACTTTGGGAGCTGTCTCCACCTCGTTTCTCAGGACTTCTTGGGCCTGGAAAAATGTGTTTTTCCCCAAGGATAGTGGCCAAACCTAAGGCCTGCGAATGCTTTTAAAAATGTCGCTCTCGTTGGCATGGCAAATAACGATGCCTACTGATTCACACAAACTGCCAGGAACACTGTGTTGAGAAGGATTCTGAGGCACACCCGCAGAAAAGAGTACTGTCATTGGTTATTAGACCCTCGTGTTATTTCTCTGCTGCCGCACCAGTCAGAGTTTTATTTAAAAAAAAAAATTAGGACAATCAGAACCCAATTCTTCATGTTCAGGAACCAACAAAGGCTCCTGTATTTATTCCAGAGAGTCAAATCCACTTGAGCAATAACAAAATGTGAAGAAAAAAAAAAGAAAGAAAAAGAGAGAGAGACAGAGGTTAAGGGGGCCAATACACTCCACTCAAAAGACTCCTTGCAAAAGAATACATCTGGCCTCCAACAGCATTTGGATACATTGAGTGGAAATAAGGCGAAAGCATATGGTTTACATTTCCTCTATAAAGAAATATGGGTGGGAACCTTGTGGGACCCAAGATGCAATAACAAATACAGATACTTGACAAAGCTTGGCAGGCGAAGACAGAATATTTCTGTGTTACCTGACAATGTGATTGGAGTCCAGCCCACTGGGGAGCCATCCATTTGGTTGTGACCTGTCGCACCCTGGCAGCATGTCCTTGCAGAGACATTAATGTCATCCTGGTAAGCCTGGCTCCCTCCCTCTTCCAGGCAAGCACTTCCTCCAATGAGAAATGCTGATACTGTCACCCTGGTTAATGATGCCCACAGTGACACCGCGTGAACACTGGGCGATACTGTATTGTATTCCTGTGCAGTATCACTACGGAATCCCACGGAATACACGCAGAAAGGAAGTGTGGGCTTTTTCCGTTTGTAATCTTCCCATGTCAGAGTCTTTTTTATTTCTTTTTAATGTAACTCTAACTTCTCTTTTGGTGTGTGACCATTGAAATGGCTTGTTTCACTATTCATTGTTGTTTTGCTTTTTTTTGTTTCTTTGTTTTTGCTCTTCTCACTCGTAGGACTAGCCTTTTCGATTCTGTAAATTAGGGATGAAGGGATCACAAGAGAAATCAGTAAGAACAAGGAAAAGAAAGGTGTTTTTCATGTTAGGATTATGAGAAAAGTAATGGGGATTTCAAACATCAAATACAAGGGGAGACACCTCTCTCTCAATCACATGTGTTTTGTTACAGAACAAAAATATCATTTATAAACTCGGGACTAAATGATTTACGCTTGTGTCCATCACACCTTTGGTCAGGAAAAAGAAGTTAATAAATGTGGGTATTTTTCCCCCATCATTTCTTTCCATGACAGATCAAAAGTCACATGTATGGTGTTGCAATGCAGCTGCCTGGATTATCCTTGGCCTCTGAATAATAAATAGGGAGTTTCTAGAACCACCAGCTCATTAATGAGCCCTAATTCAGAATGGATGGCACAATGTTCAGTAATTTAAGCAACGTGGACAATGAAGGTTCTCAACTCGGGTACAAAGAGCAGCCTACGGAATCATGTGGAATGAGTAATTACAGCTAATATCCATTTCAGCTCGTATTAGAACATCCAAAAAAAAGAGGTCGCAGCAGCCGGCTGAGAGCTGATCCCTGGAGCATCAGGAGGGGTGGGGGGTGGGGTGGGGGGTCAGCAGGGCAGGTGAACTGTTTCCATGACTTGGGCTCGCCCATGAATAAGCCCCTGACAGCTCCTGTCAGCACTCAGTGGCAGAGCTGCGGCAGCTCAGTCACTAAGCATGTCCCCTCCTGGCTCGAGCTTTGAGGACAAGATGGCTAAGAATGGGGAGGTGGCCCCAGCCCCCACGTGCTTGCAGCTTTCATCTGCTGTTGCAACAGACTGGGAGCAAAGTTCTGGATGCTTGTCCCCCTTGGGGCCCCTGGGGAAGGTGTTTGTGCAACTGAAGGGTGCACCCTGCAGGAGACGCCCCGGCGTTCTCCACAGCAGGCCGCTGAGGGTCCGTGAGGCTGCACGGGGTGCATGAGACCCACGGAGTCCCTGGGAGGGGCTGTGTGTCACTGGGGGGCATTTAGGCCCTCCCGGCAGCCTGGAGAGAGATCATTGAGAAAGTGGATCTGTACAGTTTGGGGCTCACTTTTAACCTGAGTTGTAACAGGCAGGGTCCCTGATTGCAAGCAAAAGAAGTGGGCATTGGAAGATTTCAGCAGAGAGAGGAATTTATTGCAAGTGTCATCAGGAAAGCAGGGGAATGAGGCTCATGAAACGGGATGTGAGGTAGAAGGTAGCACCATGTTGTCAGCTGTACTGCAGCTGCAGCCTTCCTGGCCTCTGTCACCGCACTGCCCTGGGACATAGGCTTGCTTCCCATGCCACCAGAGACCCTCCATCCTGGGTGCCAGCATAGGCGTGGGCTGTGGGTGTCACTCTTGCTACTTCTTGGCTGCCCTGACAACTGATTCCAAGTCTAGGGTTATGGTACCTGATTGGTCAAGACCAGGTCATGTGCCTGCTAGACTCCAAGGGAGGCTGAGAAATGCGGCATTGACTTTTCTGGCTTCCACACTGGGATGGAGTCCCTGCTTCCCGATTCATAAGGTGGTAAATCCCCCTTGAATAAGACTGGCTATCAGAGACAGGTCCATGCCAATGTGTCACATGTCAGCTCTACTGGCTTCGTCTTGTCATCTCTGTGTGACCTATGCAAGCCACTTTCCCATTCTAAACCTCCACTCCTTGGGGCAAAATGGAGGCAAGAATCGTACCACCCTCCCAGGCTGACATGATGCTGCTAGGCACTTCATTAATTTACTCCACACACATTTGCTGAGTGCCTGCAATGTGCAGGGCTTCCCCTAGTGCCACGATGATGCACATAGCCTTTGGCCTCCTTGTGGAGATGGACACACGTAGGTGGTTTGTGAGAAATTTGCAGGTGGATTTAATTAAACATGCCAATGAATTGGATGCGTGGGATAAAAGCCAGTAAAGCCATTGGCTCAGTTCTTGGCATATAGTAAAGCGCTCAACAAATGTTCAATGCAGATGTGACTGTCATGGTTATTATCATCATCATTATTTTATTTTATCACCAGCTGACTAGTCCTGACTCCAGTAGTCATGTAACATAGAGATTAAAGCCTGGACTCGGACGACATAAAATCAAACCTTGACTGCCATTTGCTAGCTGTGTGACTTTCGGCAAATGACTTAACCTTTCTGTGCCTCAGCTTCCTCCTCTGCAAAATAGAGAGGATACAAATAGTTATGTTATAAGGACTTGGTATGAGCATTAAATGTGCTGTTTTACGGAAAAGCCCTGAGGACCATGCCTGGAACATAAGAGCTCTGTGTGTATGACCTGCTGCCCTTGCTGTTGTTGATATTATTACTCCCCGTTTCCACTCCTCACTCACACCCCATTCCTGCCATCCAAACTGCCTGTCTGCCAAATGGATCCTAAAAACTCGGACCCTTTTTCTCCAGTTGAGAATCAAGGAAAGGAGATCTCCCCTGCCCATAAGGAGAAGCAGATCAGCCATAAATCATAAACCAGAGGTTAGTGGTGAATCCAGTGACTCTGTGGTTTAGGCTGGGTTCACTTGGACCCCAGGTGAGCAGACCCTGAGGCCTGCCCATCACCAGCTCCTTCTGCCAGCTCAGTCCCCCAAGCTGGCAGGGCACGTATGTCCTTCTTAACTGTGTCACTTTGGAGGTGAGTGCTGTGGGGTTGCAGAAAAGGGGATGATTGTCCTGGAGTTAAATGGGAGACATAGCCCAGGGTCCCAAGAATGAGGACACGGCTGGACTTGTGCTTTTGAGGCGGGATGGAAAGTGCACATCAGCACCTTTCGGCATGATCACAGGACACACTCAGTCCCTGTGCCCGCCGGAGGCCAGCAATACAGACACGCACACCCACCCTCACCGGATCACAGCCCCCCGGTGCAAGAGCATTAAGACACGATAGAGTCTATGCTACCCTTTGCTTAAAAGAAACCATGATAACAATACTGTCTAGCAAATGTTTAAACAGAAACAAAATGTGAGGGCTGTTCAGAAAACAACCCCAGCCATAAATGCCTCTATTTTTCATAGTACATGGCTGGATACTTTCCAGACAGCCCTCCTATAACCACAAAATGGACTAATGTGCACGATGACCAACTGGACAAAATTAGACATCTGCCCCCACCCAGCTCAGTGCCTATTTTCCTGTCAAGTCTTCGTGTACATCGCAAACATTAAGTAGGAAATAACGAGCCCTCAGGTTGTATTAGCATGACTGTCACTGTGGGGTCTGGACTTCCTGAAGCTGGTGGTCACATCTTGTCTTTGTATCTCGGATACACTCTGTGAGCGGTAGCGTCGGGTGGCTGCGCATTGAAGCGAGAGCTCATGGGGACACGTGACTCAGCACCAGGGCCGACAGGTTACTGTTATTCCGGTGCATTGTCTCATTTCCATGTCTGAAAATAGAATATGAAGGCATATATCTACTGAGGTTCCCCATGCACTAGCACAAGGTGGTCTGAGCTGAGCCCGACTTGTGCAAGCAGTGATTATTTGGTTTCCTTCTGAGAATGTGTGTGGCCTCCACAGCACAGATCCCACCTGCCTCACCAGCCCACAGGCAGGTAGCCATTGCTCATGGAGGCCAAGGGCTGTGATATTTCAAATGCAGCCCCAGCAGCCATGAAACAATGGAATCTGCCTCCTCAGGGCCCCTGAATTGGCCATGAGGTCACAACACTTCTTGCATTTGTCTACCTACTTTGATGGGTGGGAAATACATTAATGGACATGAGCGCCGGCAACGTGTCTAAAGCTTGCTGGGCAATGACGATGACATGTCATAGTAACTGCTCGTATTTACTGAGCACTTCTGCATGCAGGGCTGGGCTGCGTGTAGGGGGATCAACTCACTCAGTTTTAGCCCTGCCAGTCCTGTGTCCCAGGAAACCCCTCCACTTGGGCCAACATTAGGAAGTTAGTTTCATTGTTGTACTTGTTATTTTCAAATGGGGGAAACAGGCTCAGCTGTTACAACCTTGTCCCAAGGTCACACAGGTGGGGAAGAAGAGCACTCAGGATCAAATCCAGGCTGTTGGAGTCTGGAGCTTCTTCTCAAACCACTGCTCTACTGTCTCACCAGGTCGTGAGAGAACAAAGCTGTGGGACTTACTAGAAAGCTCTTCCTAGGAGGAGATTCCCCGCGGGCCGCGCGCCCTATCCTTTGCCTCGCAGATTCTTTTCAACTGCAAATATGGGATTGGAATTTGCAAAAGCAGAACTATCTCCCGGTCCTCTAAATCCATCTGCTGGTGCCTCAGTTTCCCTTGTTTTAACAACAGTGGTGATAATATCTCACAGAGCACAGGGAAGGGTCAGACCATGTCATGTCTGTGGTGTCCCTGAAGGCCCACGGCCCTCCTGACCCGATCAATGGGGCTGTCTAGACGATCGATACTGATCACTGCAGCTGAATTGACCTGACACAGGTCCACATTGATCATTTAAGACACCTGGAATGGTTGGATCAGCTGCGACTTGGTTCAGGGGCTTTGGCCACTAAGGCTCTCATTAAAGGAGGATCTCACTTTTTAAGAATATAAGGGGTTACTTAAAAAATCCCATGGCATTCAGAAGCCCTTGGGTGGTAGGATTTGAATCACCAGACGTAGGACGAAAATCAGGTCTCACTTCCATCACATGAGAGCGCGTGACTGTAAACAGCTAAATGACCTCTCTGAGCCTCAGTTTACTTTTCAGGAAAAATGGGGGTGAACAGGTATGTGTTTCTTGGGGTCACAGGGACCAGGCAATGAGATGAGCTGGTAAAATGCTTAGCATAGAGCCTGGAAATGTGAAGGTGTTCACTACAGTTTGACTGTTACAGGTAGGATGTTTTCTGAATAGGAACGCTCTCCTATATAAACGCAGCTTTTAATGTAGGCACCTCGAAATACTGAAGACCTATTAAAAATCGCCTGGGCCTGTCTGGACAGATATCTGTCTTACTCCGTGGAATAATGCTATGAGTTTTAAGAGACACTGACATCAGTTCGCAGATAGTTGCAGAGCTACGAGGCAGATGTAGCTAAGGCAGCCAGATTCTCCTGACTTTGGAATCTGCGTTTTTTCCACTTTCCAAGCTGCTGCCCCAAAGCCCAGCAGTGGGAATACAGGAGATGAGAGAATACAGGAGTCCCACCATCAGGGGTTACCGGGGTGATGGGCCATTGATGCAAATAACAATATGAACAATACCACGAAATAAGTATACACTGGGCAATATGAAGGAGGCAGGCCTTAATCTATCCCTGGGTGCAGAGAGTTGTGGGAGATGGATGGGCAGAAAGGACTTAGCACAAAGTCGGTGTTCGATCTGGATGAGAGGTGGATTTCAGGAAACCATGACAAGTGGGGAAACTGAGGTCAAAAGAACAACAAATGGTGTGAAGGTAGGAAATCGCTAGACTAATCCAGTGAGTGGCCTCAATTGGCTGAAGTGGAGTCATGATGGCCAGGTGTTCACAGGTGCCTTGTTATGTAATCGCCTTTATTGGCTATTTGTAAAAGATTTGCTAGAAGTTATGATTTTGTTGGCTTTGCATTTCTCTCTGCCCCCTTCTCTTTTCTCTCTTTCTACTCCTATGTCTCTCTCTAGCGCCCTGGAAGTTTCCTCATACCCCACTTCTTTTCTGCTTAACAGGAAACAACCTTAGTGAGGACTTAAACATTTTCATACTCCAGTTGGTTTTTATGCATAAACTGTTTTGCCCTAGATTTTGGTGCATTGCATTGCATTATAGCATGTGAATATTTTATCTGGATATATATTTCATTTTTAAAGGAGGCTCGTAACACTTGTCCAGAGCTAAAATGCTTCCACTTGAATACACTCTATAGCAGGGAAACAATATCCCAGTTCCTGTCCACTGAGGGAATGGATGTCGAATTGGTTAGAAATGTGTTCCCTGCACTAAACTTCCACCATAAATTCCGAGGCAGCCATCAGCATATCTCCCTCCCAGCCAGGCAGGGGATACAGATGACTGGACTCCCCTTTTCAAACAGAACCCTAACAGCAATCTCTCTATGTTGTGGGAAATTCACACCACTCAATTCCTGGCTCCTGCAAAATGAAAATCAAAAATCTCAGTGACTGCTTTAACTTCAAGGACTTAGGAAATTGACTAATAATGCAAATATCCAGAGGTTAATAGCTTGGTGACATTACTGTAACTTACACAGTGGCTTAAAGGGCATTATCCATCAAATGGCCAGCGGTGATCAGTTAGCAGAATGTATGGATAAATATCAAAAGAGGAATGAGCTCCCAGAGTCAGGAATTAATAAAACCTGGGGATTTTTAGCCTCATTTTTTCCCCCTTTTAATGGAACCAGGCATCATGCAATCTGAGTTTCAGTTGCTTAAGGTTCAGCCACCTTATTTCTCTCTCTCTTTCGCTCTCTTTTTGCATATGAGGCCAATCTCTGACAGAGTACTTCAATGGGAACATGAAAAGTACCCCCTACCCCCCCACCATTCTCCTTTTGCATTTGTGAGGAGGGAAAAATCAGTAAGATCTAACCATTGGAGAGGTCATAAATAAGCAAAAAAAAAAGAGTTGATGTGATGTGATGTGATGCCTTTGGCTATAGTTGTTTGGGACAAAAGGAAACTAGCTAGAAGTCAGCTGGAAACGGCTCCTGATAACTTTGGTCCAGAACCAGGCTAGCTCAGAACGCCAGCTCCCCAGGCCCAAGTTGTGCGCCCTCGCTAATTTATCACCCTCACATTTGGAGTTTGGATGGCAGAGCTGCCCCGATGTGGTGGTTAATCTCACCAGGGAATGGATCAACACAAAGACATTTCACTGTCCCTGGTAGGTCAGGAACTGAGATCCTTCCATCGTCCTGGGCCTCCCTGGGTAGATTTCTCTCCCCCCTGCTGCCTTCCTGGGCTTTGTTGGAGAAGGGTGGAGTGGTGTTATCGTTGGGAAATTGTAGATTCTCAGCTCCCGCTGCTAAAAGGAAAATTACTGCCCCAAGCAGTCCCTGGTCAGATTCCAAAGGAGCCTTGTCGCATTATTTAAATTCTGAATTGCGATATGATTGAAGTTGGTACCAAGTTGCTCTTGGCAGTCTGGTGGCTGGCAGGTGCTGAGTGTCAGGGCTGTGCTGCTTCAGTTAACTGCTCTGGCTTGGCTGCTCTGGGGAGTGCCAGCCGCGACCCTGGCTGCCACGCGGCCACTGCTTTCAAATTTTTTTTTCTTTTCCTGAAAAATGCAGAATCCAAACACCCGCCTCTTCCTCATTGGCCACTCCCCAGGTGGGACCCTGCCGGCTCCTTCATCCGGATTTCTACCCACATTCCTTCACCTGGCCAGGCTGGCTTCCCCACAAAACTCCTTCTCTCTGGGATCTAGGCTTTATTGAATAAAAGGGGTGGGGGTGGGGGGTGAATGCCCCCGTCCAAGTGCAAAAACGGTCCTTCTACTCCATTTTTTCTACCCTATTTTTTTTTTTGTCCCCAAACTAGATTGAGTTAGCACCTTTTTGGCCCCCAAGAATGGCATGCGAACGTTGGCCTCTTCCTGCTTGTTTTTGGAAATGGAAAGCCTGTGTCAAGCCACCTCCTCCACAATCCTTTGGGGGTAACGTGAGTGTTCCAGAACTGTTTGAAATGTCCAGGATTAAGTGTGCAAATGGGTACTACGATCTTACTAAGCCTGCTTAGGGTGGGGTGTGTGTGTGTGCATGCGTGTTTTACTTTGCAGTTTCTTTTATTTTTAAAGTTTAAAGAAACAGCCTTGTGTCTGCCCTCAGTGGCTTTACTCCGGCCTCCTGGGAAGGGCAGGGCTCGGTAAGTGAGAGGGGATTCTCTGCTAGAAGAAGATGGGGGCTGCTCAGCCCATGGTGGGCACGAAGAGCCGCCTTGGGCAACTGGTTCTCAGTCTAGAAACTTCCTCCACTCCATTTCTGAGACTCAGTTTCACAGCTGACGAGATTTTCTCCCCAAGCCTTCCAGCCCACTCCTCTGTCTACTCGATGTCACTCCAGCACTGTGGGGTCACTGAACTACGACAGCTTGAAAGTGATCCGAGCTTCTGCGGGCATGAAGGAGATCAAAAACACATCCCTGCCACCTCAGCAGGCCTGGGACATCTGCAGTGTGCTTAGACATCTCAGGAAAGGCAGGCTGGCCGCGAGGGGCGGGGCAGCTCAGCAGTGTGAGTAGCTTCCCCACGGGGCTGGTGATCTTGAGTCGCTTAGAAAACTGGTCTGAATCTCAGAGTTTCACCTCCATTTCTTTTCACTTCCTCCCTCCCTCCCTCCCTCCCTTCCTTCCTTCCTTCCTTCCTTCCTTCCTTCCTTCCCTCCCTCTGTCTCCTCTTCTTCCTGCTTCCTTACTTTGTCATTATTGTAATGATTATTACAAAAGTAATACTTGTTTCTTGTCAAAGGAAAATAAATATGTAAAGTGAAACTTGACATTCTGCGGATGCATATCCACTATCAACACTTTGGTCCCTACCCTTCTAGACGCTTTGCATCTCCAACCACAAAGCCATACATTTGCAAGACAGGGCGAATTGTACCCACATTGAAGACACTAACTAAGACAATGGATGTGAAATAATATGAATGACTATCTTCTCTGGTGTTCAATTTGATTTCATTTTGCTAACCTCTACATACGGCTAACCTTTCTTTTTTTTTTTTTCTCTCCTTACATTTTGCTCACCTTTCACGTGGGCTGGCTGAGTGTAGATGTTCAACACATATATTTCTGTCCTCATTGGCTTCTCTGTCATAGCCCACCCCTATTCCAAAATGATCGCTTGCTATTTTCTTCGAATTTCCACAAGCCTCGGCTGAGACAGAAATCCCTTCCTTCTAGATCTTCCAGTCTCCAGCCTCTCCGGGATACATAGGACAATCTCTAAAGGAAACATCTCAGTTATCAAGGTCAGGAGAACATGACCATTATTCTGTAACCCAATGAGCCGCTACCTTCCTATCTAATCGCAGGGCCTGTCTTCTTGCCTGTCTCCCTGGGAAGAAAACATACCTTCCCTTGTCTCCACTGCATCTGTGATAAGGGTATTTGATGAGTCAGATCGTCTGGGCTGCCTACAAGACAGGCCCCTTTGCAAGTTTACTCATTCTGCAACTGGGCAAGAGTCTGTTTTATGTTTGGCTGTTTAGGACCCAAAAGAGGCCTGAGAATATGTCTGTGGCATCCTGTGGCCAGTGTGGGATGAGCTGGGGAGGAAGGGTGGGGTGGAGAGAAAAGGAGTTGCATGCAATTCAAAACACAACCTTAGAGTCCAAGGGAGCAAGACTGGTTAAGTAAAGCTAAGTGCCCCTAAACAAAGACGGGACTTCTAAGCCTCAGTTTCTTCATCTGTAATAAGGAATGATCATACCCATTACAGAAGTTTGTTATGAAGACTGACTACAATAATACTTAGGAAGTGGTGCGCCTAGTGCCTGGCACATGGGCACAAGGTAATGGCTCGATAAATGAATGCTTAGAAAAGAAAAGAAAAGGAGGGGATGGTACTGTTTTTATTCTACCACAGTGATTAATTCCTTGAACATCAGGAAAGGGAAGAACAGAGTCTTGCAGAATGGAAAGCAGAAGCACTTGTTTTTGTCTGAGGTTGTCTGGTGAGAAAGTCAGAGTAGACAAGGAGGTAGGGTTCTTTAAAACCAGACCCTCCATACAGAAATGGCCCCATCATTACCTGCTTCCATGATGCTGAGATCACTAGGCATCACCTCCCACTGTAAGAATTATCAAGTGAACCCACAAAGATTGATTCCAAACTTCAGTGGCTGGTCAGGGTCTTGGATGAGAACTGTGCCTGATCCCTCAATACCTTGTTATTTTCATCTTGTTCTCATTTACTCTGAGTCCCAAGAACCAGATGCCTGTTTCTGCCTTCTTTGGTTGAGGCTACCTTTGGGGCCATCTTGATCTTCTGTTTTTCTTGTTCCTTTGTTTTTAGCATCTCCTAACACCTCAGGTAAGGGATCCCTGTTTAGCTCTGCTTCTGCCAAACTCCAAGCCCCAGTCTTGAGGGCCTTTCCCTATCTCATTTGACTCCCAAGTAGGAAAGACCAGACCCCAAGATTCCAGCCCAGGTTTTCAGCCAATGGATGCCAAAGTCAGACAGAAGTGAATGTGAACCTCAGAACCTGCTCGTCTAATCTGGGGAAATCCCAAAGGCTCTCTGAGTGCTTGTTATATATACTAGCACCTATGTCATCAGGGCTTCTGTGATGATTCAATGATATGACACTAAATGGCCAATGAAAACTCTGTACCTGGAACATAGTCGTCTGTACATGGCGGCTGTTGTCCCCAGACTTCTTTGATTCTGAGGCATGGGCAACTGCACATGTTAACATTGCTGAAATGACAATGCCTGTTACCATTGATGGGACTATTTCATGTGGGGGAGCCCTTTCTTCCTGCTCACCCCTGGAAAGCTCTTCTTGATTCCATGGCATGTCTTATGGTCAAGAGAATCTTCAAATTGGGAAATATGAAATATTATGGCCAAATGCTTGCAAGACATTCAACCTTCCTGAAGAAGCAGCACATTTTGGAGAACTTCCTGAGGGTGAGCTCCACTCCCCTGATGTCCCTTTAGTTCAGGTCACCTTTCTGTGCATGCGCACCCAGAGTCCTGAAGGCTGGGGGAATTGGCTAAAAGACCCACAGCTGTGAAATGTAGTGGGAACACGGGGCCTGAGTTGGGCCACACCTGCCAGGCCTCCCATCGAACATCAGGCCCTGCTGTCCTCCCAGGAGATGGTGACTGAAGCAGGAGTGCAGGGAGACAGGAGGCTGGACTTCCAAGGATGATGGCACGCCCCTAAAGTACGGCTACCTGGAGCTCCTGTCTGGTAAATTAAGCAGGAACCTAGTCAGGCTTCTCACTGCATGTTCCAGTGGGAAATGTGAGCTTCCTAATTCCCTCTTTGCAGGCACTGACTCTTGGGATGGAAAGGAAGAGGGGAAAGCATGTTCCTTCACTTAGTCCTCTGTAGGACTGAGGCTCAGGGTGCTGACACAGTTACTATGTGCTACGTGCTGCGCTAGTCCCTCTGTGTCCACTAGAGGACTAATTTCACATATTAATGAACTCAACAAATATTTATTGAGCAACTACTACATGCTGGGCACTGTTCCAGGACCTGGGGACATAGGAATGAACCAAATGAAATCCCTGCCCTTTTGGAGCTTATATTCTAGTGGGAGGAACCAGGCTACAAAGACTAAATAACCAAGTCACAGGCCAGAAGGTGATCAGCGTATAGAGAAAAAAAAAGCCAGTTAAGTGGAATATGAAATTGGGTAGGTGGGTGGGGGAGAGTTGAAACTACTACTATTTTAATTATAAAAATACTACCAATAATAGATGCTGCCATCTATTTTCTATAAACATTTAAATCATAAAAGTCACTTTATTAATAAAAATATATATACTCTTACAACAGAAGCAGTCTCAAGCCATTAGTAGGTGTTGCACACTTACTAAACACTGAAATGCATGTCATAATTGATTCCACCCATTTTAAAGATGGGGAAACTGAGGCTGGGCTTGGTTAACTACCTTTCCCCAATTCATAATACTGAGTGATGACTCGGCTTCACAATCTGTTCTGTCAGACTCTTGAAACCATGTTTTAACCAGATGAAATGGCTGCTATAAACAACCCTAAGTGGGTGGTATTTTATTCATATAGATGAAGAACCTGAGGATTAGGGTAGTCTTAAACTGGTAAAGGCAGAATTAAAATCCAGAGGTATTACACTCAAAAGCCTAAGTTAGATGCTGGGCTAGCCCAGCAGTTGAGTGCTTGCCTTGTAATCATGAGGTCCAGGGTTCAGTTCCCGGCCAGGCCCGTGTAACCCTATCTGCTGAATTTGGGTGCAACTTGTAACCTCCAGGATGGTGGCGAAGGTTCTTACCTCCCATCTGGGAGGCCCCTGGTTTGCTTCCCATCCTGCACAGCCCCACCTGCTCCTGTGTGGAATGACACCATGTCACAACTAACAATGTGCAACTATGAAGACTGCTCTGAGCCCTCCCCCTTCTCTCTCTCTCTCTCTCTCTCATACCTTCTCTCAAACAATAAAACAAATCTTTAAGAAAAAATAAAGCCCAAGTGATTTCCTCTCCACCACATCCCTTATCGTTAATTAGGGGAACCTTAAAGGACCAAGACAGAGGCTGAGGTGAAACTTTCCAGTCGGGCCTAGAAATGCTCCTCCAGTGCTCACCCTCTGCCTGCGGCTGGGAGGGTCCCTGTGGATCGGCAGGGCCTGTGGTGGCCCTAAGGACAGCACTTGCTGTTCTGAGAATTTTGTGTGAAGTGCGGTCCTGGTTAAGCGGACCGGCTCATTGCGCTCATCACTGAGAGTCCGTTGTCATTTGCCCCGACACACATACCCTTAATATGCAAACCATGGGCTTTATTTTGGTGAAAACAGAGTCCAAGTCAACCTCCGGGCGTGGGCGCGTGTCAGAACGTGACTCACCCATCTCAAGCTTTTTCCACTCCTGATTTGTTGATGGTGACGGCTTTGAATTTACTGGTGACCTTACTTAGCAAATGACCGAAACAGTGCAGATTGTACTGACAAGCTCACCACACTCGGTTTCCAGAGAACTCAGAGCCTGTACCATGTTCTAGATGCATCTCTCCCCCGAGCCGTGTTCACCCTGCCCACATAGCCTGGTCTGTAGGATACTGGTAAAGCCTTCCTGCTGACCCCAGGCCGTTTCTCCCCCCCACCCCCCACCCCTGCAGCATTCATGATTCAATTTCCATTTCTCCAGCCTCAGTTTTCTCTTCTTCCGAATGGGATAAATGATACCTTCTTTGAGTTGCCACCAGCCACTCCTGTCTGAGTGTCGGGCTACTTTTCATCTACAGCTTGCCAAGAATTGCAATCCAAGGAAAGAGGAATGGTGCAAGAGGCTAGGTAGAAACTGAGGGGTGAGGGGTCCTGAAGAATATTCAGTGGATGCTATAGAGGACCATGGAGACAGCAACAGAAGAGAAAGCGCCCACAGGTGACCCCAAACTAACAGTTACCATTCACTTTCCCCTCGCTCTCTAGGTTGCTTGGCAACGCCAAGATGTTAGACTAAAATAAAGGAAGGGGTGAGGGTAGAGAAGCCACCATTGGCTGAACACCAACCATGGGGCAGTTCCTTAAAATAAGGCGCTTCATGGATTCTCATCCTCAGCTTCTATGGGAAGTTTTCTTACCCTTAGTTAGAAAAAGGGGAAAACAAGGGCTCTGAGAAATGAATATGTGTTACATCACAACAAGAAAGAGACTGCAACCCAGTTACCTAGCCCTTCCCTGGGGTCCTGTGACCCTGGATTCCTCCCTCCCTCCTCCTCCTTCCTTCTCTTTTGTCTTCCTACCACTTTTCACTTTCTCCCTTCCTTCTGCAAATTCTTTTTCATTCCAGGCACAAGAGCTACCACAGTGAGTAAACCCTCCACTATTCCTGACCTCCCAGATGTCACAGCCCAAGACTGGAGGCAGACTCTTGTTTTTCACCTTTGTTATCCGTCCTCAACCTACATTCCTCATCCCCGAGTTGCTGACATAGCTCCAGGCTCCAGCTGACTCACATTTCACTGGACACATGACACTGTCTGCATGTCTCTTCACATGACTGTTATAAGCAGGCGACACTTCCTTTTCACCTTCTCCCTTTATAGAGCACTTATAACCTGCGCTGTAGCGGGCATTCACCTACTGTTATCTTCCTGGAACACGGGCACAGCCTGCCACAGGACATTGTCCTGTGGTTCTCTGTTCAGGGCCAAAGGGAAGTATGCCCTATAATTCAGTCTCTCATTCACTCATCCACTTATTCATTCTCCAAATACGTTTTGAGTACTTTAAAAGATTTATTGTTTTTGACACAGAGAAAGAGACAGAGACACAGAGAAGAGGGAGGGACCAGAGCAGCCTCCATAGTTGTATGTCATTAGTTTTCTACATAGTTTCACTCTACACAGGTGAGAGGGGGCGCAGGGTAAGAACCATGCCGGGGGCCTCCAGCAGGGGAGGCACGCCCCCCCGGAGCTGGGGGCTGAGTCAGGGGCCTCCCACATGGGAAGCACACCCCAGTTCAGCGTATGGGACCACACAGGCCAAGACTGGGATTTGATCCTCAGACTCTGGGGTTGCTTGCTGAGCCATCCCGGCTTCTCCATTTTGAGCACTTTTAATGTGCCAGAGATCACTCTGTTGTAGGCACTGGGGCTATGATGGTGAGCAGGACAGATGTCCCTGTTTGGGGGCGATCTCAGCAAGAAAGATGATGCTAATCAAATGATGACCCACCTGGTACACTTGTTCCCAGGTTGCACCTACCGCCGGGCACAGAGAGCACCGTTGTGTCAGAGGCAAAACGGTGAGTAGCAAATTGGATATGGGGCAGAATCGTGCTAATTAGGAGGAACATCCTGGAGGAGAAAAATGCGACCCCTCTTGACTTAGTACAAGAGCAATTTCTAGAGTGTCCAACACCCCTAATCCTTTGAATTCCCTGGGATGCAAATATGTAGACATGCAGCAGCCATGCCTGCCCTACAAATAGGATGATTCCCAAGGTGACCAGACGTCCCGCTTTTGGCGGGACAGTCCCGATTTTTAACAATTTATCCTGCGTCCTGCGGCATTTTAAAAGAGTCCTGATTTTTGGAAAGAGTGCACGACAAGCTAGGGAACGGCGGGACATAGACCAAATTTTTAATCAAGAACCCCCTCCCCCCCTGGTCAATGGTGCCCCGCTTTACCAATGTTAAAATCTGGTCACCTTAATTGATTCCTCAGCTCCAAGCTGCATCCCCAGGAAGGGGGCACTGAAACTCCATCACCAGGACGCCATCGAAGTCAGGGGACAGCCTGCTGCTGCCAGCCCCTGGCATACCACCACTTCTCACAAGGAATAAATTAAACAATGCATTTACATTGGACACATCCATCCATGACTCCTTTAAAAACGATCTGTGTGACACATACCACTTAATAGTGTTTGCCCCGAGTATCAACGAGCGTACCATAAAGGCTGGATAAGACACAGGAAATGGGCATTTTAGGACATCAGAACACATGGTCTCTGCTGGAGGGCTCCCCTACTTTACTGTGTCCCTGGCTATGGTTTAGAAGAGAAAAGCCAAAGATGCACCCCCACAGCAAGCCTGCTTGAACGAGTCTTCACAGCCAGACTAGAAATGAACAGGCTTCCTCAAATTAGAACCAAATTTTAATGAAGCTCAGAAGAGCAAAAATTTAAGGGACACAAATAAACACTTCCCATGTACCTTTTTTGTTTTAGGTAGGAAAATTGAGAAATTCACGTATGTGATGGCAGCGTAGATTTTCACTCTCATGAACTCGGCTTTTTAGTGGGCTTGTTTTCCTTAAAAGGTCCCGCACACTCTGAAAATCCAGGCAGAGAACTCGGGGCTGTGTCAGGGGTCAACACCTACCTTGGGGAGTCCCCTCTAATTTTTCTACGTCCAGGCTGAAACCCAGCCAATTACTAAGCCATCAAGAAAGAAACAATGGCTAATTAAGATGAACTTTCAGGGGGGAGAACTTAATTAATTTGCTCTTTATCTGCAACTCTTTCTAATTGAAGTAAACTTTGGAAGCTCTATGGATCAATGCTTCAGACTATCTCTAAAAAAGTACACACAGCGCTTCTTTATAAAGCAGGAGGTTAAAAGTACTGGATGTTAGCTAGTATATTAAATTCACATGGACCTTGGGGCCCCTCCCCCATGCACAACTGTTTGGGACAGTGCTCCTATACACATATAAATAGAAAATTATGGCTGTACCAAATATGAGCTAGGTGTAAGGGGTCTGAGGTAACAATAATGGAGTTTACAACAAATAAGTGGGATTTATGTCCTACTCCTTATTATGATTAAAATATTAACTCACCTATTGATCCATTAATTTATGCATTCATATCTTTATTCCCCCAATAAATAATTATTGAGCAACTATGACATGCTCGGGTCACTGAGGGAACACTAGGTATAGAGTTAAAATGCATCAGGATGCTCTCTGCTCTCCTGGAGTTTATATTCCAGTGATAGGGAGAAGCAAGAATGTCATAAAGAAATGCAGAAGTCACGTTCTCTCAGCTAGTAGATGGGGCGGAGTGTGGCTGAGTGCATGGCAGGCCATGCTTCATTGGGACAGTTGGGAATTTAAGCTGCAGCCCGAATATTGAGAAGATATTAAAATACGCGGCTGCCAGGAGGTTCTCAGGCATAGCCAAGGGTGACACCCATGGCTTAGTGCAAGAAAGACCACGCACCAGCCAAGCATGACTGTGTGGCAGATGCAAGGAAGTCTAGTGTCAAGGTCTAGGGAAAGCGAGGTACCAAGTGAAACATGAGTGGGAGGCAGGAGCTAGGTCCAGGAGGGACTGGTGGGCCATGAATTTTATTCCGGTTCAGTGGAAGCCACCAAGGAGGTTGTGCAGAGCAGTGACCTTGATCTGAAAGTGGCATGAGCTAATGGGGGGCATTCATCTGAATGAAGGGACCACACTTTGAACTGGGCAACGGGCACTCTTGGAAGGTTACCAACTGCCTGTGGTGCTCCTGGGAGACGTGCTCCCCTCAGGACAGGGCAGAACCAGCCCCCATGCTGACGCCTGGGTTTCCCAGACGGTCAAGGAAGTAGCAAGGGGAACTGGCAGGCTAGGAGGAGGGACTGTTGGTTACGCAGAAGGGACACAGCCCTGGGAGAACGTGGCTGTGGGCTACTAGATTTCTCCCCTTTGCTGTCCACAGTGGGGCCAGAAAGCAGCGGGCAAGCATATTCACTGAATCATTAAAACATGCCCATCGCCTGATCAGAACTTTCCAAAACGTATGTCTTCCCCCATTGGAACACAGGTTCTGCTAGAGGAGGGATATTATCTCCTTTGCCCCTTGTCCTCTGTGCTTAAAGCAGGATATGTTCTCAATAAAGATTTGCTGAAACCACAAGTACATGAGTTATCCATTCACGTGACTTTGGACAAGTTACTTTGAACTCTATGCATCTGTTTCCTCAGAAAGTCTGGGCAACCGTAGTGCCCACTCATGGGTTTATTGTGAGGATTGAATGAAAGGGTGTATTCTATAGGGTGCCGGTCATTGTCCGAGCCTGATACACAGCAGCCATTGACACGGATGTGATTATTATTTTTACCTTATGATTAAGAAATTGGGGGCTCAGGAAGGCAAAAGACTTGGACCAGAAACACCCAGGTAAGAAGCAGCAGAGCTCTGTGTAGGATGCCCAGCAGTCTCCAGAGGAAGGGGAGGGTGCTCAGAGAATATGATGTGCACCAATGAAAGATGATGGAAAAGAAGGCAGGAAGGTTAGAACATTTCCTAAGGCAGCTGTAACACAAACTTGGTGCCGTGAAACCACAGAAATTTATTTCCCCACCGTTCTGGGGACCAAGAGTCCAAAATCAAGGTGCCAGCAGGGCCATGCTCCTGCTGAAGGCTCTAGAGGAGGTTCTCTCCCTGCTCTCCCAGCTTCCAGTGGCTCCCAGCCATCTTCTATATCCCCCCGGTTGTAAAGGGCATCCCAAAATTCACGCAAGAAGTAATTTTGTACGAAAATTGCGAATCTTGCGTGAATTTGGGGACATCCTTTTTAGACACATCCCTCCAGTTTCTGCCTCCATCTTTACCTCGCCTTCTCTTTTGTGCCTTCTCCCCTTCTCGAATAAAAATACTTGTCATTGGATTTAGGGCTCACCCTGATTCGGGGTAATCTCATCTCAAGATCCTTCATTTCATTACCTATGTAAAGACCCTACATTCACAGCTTCTGGGGGACATTTCTCCTTTTGGGGGGGGTCACTGTTCACCTATCTGTGGAGGAACATACCCTCAAGAGTACATAAAACAAAGAAATCCGATCTTTGGGAAGACAGAAGCCTGAAATCAACTCTGAATGACAACCACTAATGCCACTGGCATCATCGCATGCTACAAGCATGGCAGCAAGACAACCAAAATCACTGTCTTCTGTGGCTATCTCTTTGAACTCTTACCACAGCCATGTGACCTAGGTGTTGTCACAATCCTATTGTTATAAAGAAAGTAAATGAAGAAGAGAGGAAGTAACTGGCTCAGGCCCTGTAGCTATCAGCAAGTGGGAACCAGGCTGTCTCTAGAGCCTGGGTCGGTTAAAGCACACACATGTGTGTGGGAGCCTGCACACACACATCTTTTAAGGTCTGGCAAGAATCAGCACAAAACAAGTTATAACTACACTGCTGGAGGCTGACGTGTAAAGTGAAAAGATGACGGTGAGAAGGCAGGAGGACCCCACTCTTCATTTGTTTTGCCGTACCCCTCAAAAGGAATGAGCTTAAACCAGAAACAGCAGAGCCAACAGAGTTGGGAAGGGAACCAAAGCCCAAGGCACGTGAAATAATAGGGCACCCGTCAGTCTAGGCAAAAGGCATGCACGTCTGCAGGAAGGGGGTCTTGCCAGGACCCTTACACTCTGGTCCTATGGAATGCTGACACTCTGAGATGTTAAACAAGGAGAGACAGCTAAAAGGCTAAACCTATAAGAACTTGATTCTGACAGCATCAGATTTGTGCAACTTTTGACAGCCACTTTGTCAATTTCAATCTCAAATTTTAATCTGCAAAATACAAATGTGCCCAAAATGTCTGAAGACATAGATACTTTATTGCTTTTATTTTTTAATAAACTGAAATTTTCCTTCTCAACATGATGTACATTTCTCTTTGTTTTCAGAATTTACAACCTCCTGTAGAAATAGTAACATTTTCAGCCTCAGAGGGTTGTAGTGAGGGTTAAATGCATTAATACCTATAAAATTCCTTCTCATGATGCCTGTCATTGTAGGTGCCGAGCAAATTTAAGATGTTTTGCCTAAGCCACTATCCAAAAAAGTTGATGAACAGGGTTTTTTTTTCCCCCTCTATTTAAAATTATCCATCCTAAATTGCAGCTTTTAAAAATCTGCACTATAAGTATCTAATTTAGTACAACATCTATATTTAATGGATTTCTGTTGGATATAGCAACATTTTATCTGTTTCAACAGAAATGATTATGACATAAGATTTTTCTACAACCTGAATTAGTTTCAGAGACACCGAACTAGGGCAGGGGTTGGCAAGCTTTTTTTCTGTAAAGGGCCAGGTAGTAAATGTCTCAGGCTTTGCGGATTGTATAGTCCCTGTAGCAAATGTTCAGCTATGCAGTTTTAACAGAAAAGCAACCTCAGAGAATATGTAAATGAAGGGTTGTAGCTGTGTTTCAATAAAACTTTCTGTACAAACCCTGATGGAGGCTAGATTTGACCATAGTGTGACGACCTCTGAATTAGGATGCTCGGGCATTTTTGTAGGTGCCATCAGTAATTTCTCAGGCATCCAGGAGAAACAGAGTCGTGTCTGGGAGCCTGCGGACAGGAAGTGAGAGGATTTTCAGAAGAGGGAAAAACCTGAAAAATTCCAGGGAAAGCTGGGATGGCTCAGCAGGTTGAACATTCACTTTGCATCCCTGGGGGCCTAGGATCAAATCCCGGCCCCGGCCCGTGCGGACCCGCATGCTGAACTGGGGTGTGCATCCCATGCAGGAGGCCCCCAGTTTGGTTCTTGCCCCCTGGGTTGGCTCCTGGCTCGAGGGGGCGTGCCTCCCATGTGGGAGGCCCCCAGCCCAGTTCCTGCCCTGTGTGGCCCCCGCCCACCTGTGTGGAATGAAACCATGTTGAAAAACTGATGATGTACAACTATGGAGACTGCTCTGGGCCCTCCCCCTTCTCTCTGTATCTTTCTGTCTCTGTCCCTCTCTGTCTGTCAAAATCTATAAAATAAATTTAAAAGAAAAGAAGATTCCAGAAGGGACAAGCTTGACTTGGGTCCCAAGGTTCTGGATAACTTGCCCAAGGCAATGCCCCTTCAAAGGAGCTGCTGTGGGGTTTGAACCCTGGCAGTCTGTGTGATGACCTTTGTGAGCAAACAGGAGATGAAATGAAGTTCTGTGGGTGTTCAGTGGAAGATGATTGGAGTTTTACTCTTAAAAGCCCCTTTCTGGAGAGTGGCTTGGGGTGGGAGCCCTGGGGGAAGCAGGAGAAAGGTACACAAGGTGGAAAGTACAAAACGACCTCCCTTGTTGGTTTCTCACATGACATTCATTTCCTTGTGACATTTATGACTAGAGGATGTGTTTTATAGTTTTAAAGCCCTTATGTATCTATTTTCTCAGTGATAGACTCTTGGAGTTAGGTAGGTCGGGACGGCCATGTCCATGGACAGATAAAGCCACGAGTTATTGTTTGACAGAAGTTAAAGCGGCGAGGTGCCAATGTAACAAGGTCACACAGCCAGCTTTTGAAAAACTTGCTGCAGGTGGGTGAGCTCCCCCCAGGGTGGCCCAAATGTCACTGAGGTGGAAATCGTGCTTTCCAAGCTAAGATTCAGAGTCAAATGATACCCACTTTTGTGAATCATAATAAAGTGCCCTATTGAGCCCTGCAGTACCTCAGGGACTATACTACGGGGAATCTTGACTGATTGATCTCCTTAGATTTTCACAACAAGTCTACGCAGACAATACCCCTAGAGTCCCATACGATAGAGGAGGAAACTGAAGGTCAATTATACCCGTATGTAAGCAGCCCACGCAGAGCACTGCTCTGCACAGCGTGGTTTGGTCACCCGAAAACCCTGTCAGATGCCCGTCAGACTTAGGTGTGACGCTTAGTGTTGCTGTTTCCTTAAGACATGAGAATCTGAGCAAACCCCTGAAACTTCTTGAGCCTCAGCTTCCTTCTCTGTGTGACGGGGATGAGAACGCTTACCTCTGAGTCATAAAGATGAAATAAAATAGCCCAAGTTGCCAAGGGCCGGTCTTCTTTCATCCCTACAGCCATTCCTCCAACCAGCATGCATTCAGTAAGTGCCTCGGGAGGTGATTAACCGATGGCATACAGGAGGTGCCTACTACATATTGCTGATTGATTTGTTGGCTTGTCCTCATAGCCTCATTTATAATCTGTACTTTTTCCATGGTGAGTTCTTATTTATTTCACTTATGTACTTGCCTTTTCTAGAGTATGGGTATTAACCATGTAACCAACTTTTCCAAGTAGGGAGCAATTAGAAAAGATGGTCAAGTTGGAAGAGGACAGTTTTCAATTTGTTTGGAAGCTGCAATTAAATAGAAAACA